>RJWM01012097.1:0-44229 GCA_004363535.1 Dasyprocta punctata | reverse complement strand
TATCAAAAAAAAAATTGCACTATCATGTCTGCATTGATGTCTTGAATCTATTTTTTGAAAATGTTTACCTTTCATGGTCCTTTTGACTTTGGAGAAGAGCCAGAAGTCACACCAGTGAATAATGTGGGCGAGGACGTGTTGCATGCACTGTGTACGAGGTTGCCTTTCTGTCGGATGGCACTTGACAGCAGCGTTCACTGTATTTTTTAATCACACTTTGTAAAGACACTCAGGACAGAGCACTCCAGAGCTGCTTCAGAAAGCAGCGCAAACCCTGGGCTGAGTGAGTTCAAAGCAAGGGGGAGGATTTTGAGTGGGACTCATGGCAAGATGTCTGTTACTGTATTAAAATTTTTAATTGAAATATCTGCTATATTTTTTGATCACCCCTTGTAAGTGCTTGGTAAGCATCAGCTGATGCTATTACAGTTAGTATTATTACTATTTAATAACATTACTTTCATTAAGCAGACAGGGTCATTTAGGGACAGAGAGAAGCAAATGGCCCCCATAGACCCAGGAGCCTAAGCCACATCCCCTCATCCCCTCCCCTGTCCTTTCCCCGAGATCTCCAAGCCAGTCTCAGGTCGACCACACCTTGTGGTTCTCTGCGACTGCTCTTGACCTTCGCAACAGCTTCCTGCATGCTGGAAAGGGGGTGCAGATTTAAGTATCGCTGTGGGAGGAAAAGCAGGGGGCTCCCGTCCTGCAGAGCCAAAGGTGCCAGGGTGAAGGAGACAGCTCAGTGCCACAGGTCATGCTCCCGCCTAAGGCTGTGTGTGTTGGGCTCCCAGGTCTGTGCCCACCGCTACACCCAGGTGCTGTGGTCAGGGTCGGAGGACCAGCGGCGCATGGTGGGCAAGTGCTATGTGCGGGGCAATGACCTGGAGCTGGACCCCAGCGACGACTGGCAGACCTATCACAATGACATGTGCAACAGCAACACTGACTACCTGGAGACGGGCATGTGCCAGCTGGGCACCAGTGGCGGCTTCACTCAGAACACGGTGTACTTCGGTGCCCCTGGTGCTTACAACTGGAAAGGTGGGGACCACGGGGGAAGGAAGGAGCAGCAGAAACCACCCAACCCCAGCCAGCCAGGGACCTAGCCCTTCCACAGAAGGGGGCAGAGAGACAGGATCCTGTACCAGCAGCAACCACCACGCCCTCTACTGTGTTAAAGCATTTACCATGTGCTTAGGGCTGTTTTAATCTTAAAAATATTTTTATGAAGCAAATAGTATTATAGCCATTTTAGAGAACAGAAAGCTGAGGCATTGAGAAGTAAATCGCCCATGGTAATAATAAGTTATGAAACACAGATTGGAATGCAAGCCCATCTCACATTGCCTTAACCACTAGAAAAAATTATTTTAAGTTGATTTTTTTGAGACAAGGTCTCACTTTGCAGTCCAGGCTGGCCTTGAACACACAGTGATCCTCCTGCCTCAGCCCTGCCAAGTATTGGGATTACAGGCATGCGCCACCACACCTGGCCTTAAAAGCTTATTTTAGAAACAAAATGTGCTCCTGATATAGCTACTAAGTGCTACTGTAGGATTTGGTAGCCTAGAGGGTGGGGAAGTGTCACCTAGAGCCTATGACCCAGAGCCAGGAGAATGGTAGGGTGGCAGCCCTGCCTCTACAGCTAGCTCCCATGTGACCGTAAGCACATCAGTTTCCTGCCCTGAAGCCTCAGTTTTCTCATCTGCAAAATGGGAGTCATAATTCCGTCTCATAAAGTGCTCACAAATAAGAGGCACTGTTATTATGGGGGGAGGGGTCTGGATATGGTGGAGGGAAAGAGTGGGAACCATATTCCCTTCTCCCTTCCCAAATCCTTGTGCAGGAAACACCTACATGATTCAGCGGAAGGACTGGGATTTATCTGAGTACAGTTACAAGGAACCAGAGGGTGAAGGAAACCTCTATATCGGTGAGTCCAGTGCTGGTGGCTCGCAGGGTGGCAGAAGGGGGACGCAGCTCAGGCCCTAGCACCCTGGGCCTGGTGAAGGAGTGAGGTTAGGGTGCAGGCCTGATAAGTGGCATTTGATTCAACTGGCATGCACTTGTGAGCAGCACCTGTATGCCAGGCCCTAGGCTCTCAAATGCAAACCCACCACTCTGGGTGCTCACAGTCCCATGTGCGGGCAGAACTGGGGGCTGGGAAGGGACAGGGCCACTGCATCTGGGGGCCACTGGGGCCTCGATGGAACCCCTTTGCCTCTTCCAGGGTACTCGGTGCAGGTGGGCAGAGCCATCCTGCAGCCCTCAGACATCACTGTCGTGACGGGTGCCCCGCGGCACCGACACAGGGGTGCTGTCTTTTTGCTGAGCCAGGAGGCGGGCGGAGACCTTCGGAAGAGGCAGGTGCTGGAGGGCACGCAGGTGGGCGCTTACTTTGGCAGCGCCATTGCCCTGGCAGACTTGAACAATGATGGGTAAGGATCTGGGGGAAGAGAAGGGGGTACCTGGGCCAGGTCGGCAGGGTCGGGTCGGGGGGGAAGCTTTGCAATTGTGCTGTCTTTGGAGCTTTGCAGAGTTCCAGGGAGTCTGTGTTTGCATGTCATTGGCGTGACACCTGCACACGCTTGTCTGTGCCTGTTATTCCTATGGCTCCGTTGCTTGTGGGCTGTTTGGGTATCATCTTTGCTTGAATGGCTTTCCCATGACATATAGTGTAGGCTGGCCTTGAACTCACTTTGTAGCCCAGGATGGCCTCAAACTTGCAGCAATCCTCCTGCCTCAATGTCCAGAGTGCTGGAATGACAGGTGTGCGCCATCACACCCAGCGACATGCATTTTCTATTTGGTGGTCTTTCTGTGTCCTTCTCGTGGCCTGTGGCCAGAAGTGCCATTCACACCTGTTAAATAAGGACTGTGCTGCACATTGGGGTCTGGCCTTACTTTCCCCTCTCCCCTCCTCCCGGCCTGTGTAGGTGGCAGGACCTCCTGGTGGGCGCTCCCTACTACTTTGAGCGGAAGGAGGAGGTAGGGGGTGCCATCTATGTCTTCATGAACCAGGCGGGCACCTCCTTCCCTGCCGAACCCTCCCTCCTTCTTCACGGCCCCAGTCGCTCCGGCTTTGGCTTCTCTGTGGCCAGCATTGGTGACGTCAACCAGGATGGATTCCAGGGTAGGAGCCAGCACCCCTCCCCCACTGACCATGCACCAGCTATGTACCAGGGTTGGCAGATCCCCCATGGGAACGGGACAGGGCCCAGGTCTGGTTTGCTCAGAGCAGCACTAGAGAAGGGCCAGAGGCAGGCTGTGGACGACCTCGGGGGTGGACAAGTGGCTGACAGCGCACAGAATAGAAGAACGGAAGGAGGACAACACCCGCGCAGTAGGCACCAGATCTAGCTAGCTATGTGGCATCTGGCAGAGACAGCCTGGGGGAGCTCTGGGGTGGGTGGGGGGCGCTGAAAGCCAGGCACAGAACTGGGGCTTTCCATTTGGGTAGCGGGACAGGGGTAGGGGGCAACCAGAGAAACTCTGGGAGCAGGGATGTGACATGATAGCTTGGTACCCTAAAAGCTAATTCTGGAGGAGGGGTGCAGTGTGCAGGGAGAGATAATGAGGCTGGGGGAGGTAACAAGTTTAAGAAAGTAGCATATATCACCCTGGGCAGGGTAGTGTACACCTGTAATTCCAGAGCCCTGAGAGGCTGAGGCAGGAGGTTCACAAGTTGGAGCCCAGCCTGGGAAACTTGGCGACTTAGTGAGATGCTGTCTAGAAATAAAAAATAAGGAGAAGACTGGGGATGTAGCTCAGTGTGATGGCCCAGGGTTTCAATCTTCAGTACCACAATGAATGAATGAATGAAGTATGAGATGTGGGATGAGAAGGGTGGGGACATGGTGGAGTCCTAAGCAGTGAGGTCATCATCAGTGCTCTGCAGGATTTGGGGACCAGTCTTACCCGAGGCACCATGGAGAGAGACAGGTGAGGGCCTGGGCCTCACTGCTATGGGAGTGCTTGACTTATCTGGAAGCTGCTTCTCTGAAAACCTGTTTCCCAGGACACTGCGGAGAACCAGGGTACAGCAGGAATCTCAGAGGAGGCAAAATGGTTCTGCTCATAACCCCACGCGCTCCCTCCAGAAGGGCCCCTTGGCTTTGCTTAGGATCACAGACCCTTCCTTGGCACACTTCACTGGCAAGCTGGACCTTCAGGGTGCTGGGCTTTATCAGATCAAATGCAACAAGAAAGTCCAGTAATGTTTTAGAAGATCATACAAAGGTGCAAGAGGAAGATAGAAGTCAAGTCCACCGTAGCATCAGGATTAAAAAGTCTCAGCCCCAGTGTTAGGCAGACATGGGTTGAGACGTCCTCCCCTCTGCTCATTCGTGCTGGGTTTTCTGAGCCTGCTTCCTTCCCTGTACACTGGGGATAAGAATACCCACCCCACAGCTTTCTTGGGAGGGTTAACAGATGGGTGCTTTAATCAAAGGCCGTCGCCAGTGAGGACACCTCCTTTTCGGACCCTGCTGGTAAATGTCATTGGAAGAATCACAGTGTCAGGAGATGGAAAGGCAGTGGTTGGGGATCTGGGGCGTAGCTCGGCTGTGGCACTTGCTGTGTGACTGGGGAAATCGCTTCCCCTCTCCTGAACTTCCTTTCACACCTATGAAAGGAGGCAAGTGGTATCTGGAGGGTCTCCGTTTTAACCCTGAGCTGCAGGACTCTGCAGCTTCCCTGCTGCTCTGAGCACCGTCCGCAGGCCTGGGTAAGGGCCATGCTGGGTCTGGGTGCCTGCAGCACAGTTAGGGAGATGTGCTGCCTGCAGTGTGTGACCCGACCTTGCCTCTCCTCCCCAGATATTGCTGTGGGCGCCCCGTTCGAGGGCTCGGGCACAGTGTACATCTACCACAGCAGTTCCGGCGGGCTCCTCAGGCAGCCCCAGCAGGTATGGACGGACGGGGATGCAGCGGCCGCCTCTGCCAGCTGAGGTGGGCCTTCCCTCCTGTGCCTGTCCCCCTGGGCCTGCTCCTTAGAGCCTACCCCAGAGCCTGTACCCACCATGTCCCCCTGCCCCCAGGTAATCCATGGAGAGAAGCTGGGTCTGCCTGGCTTGGCCACTTTCGGCTACTCTCTGAGTGGGCAGATGGACGTGGATGACAACCTCTACCCAGACCTGCTCGTCGGGAGCCTGTCGGACCACATCGTGCTGCTGCGGTGAGCTGGGGGGACTGGACAGGGCCTGTCTCTCCTCTGTCCCTGTTTACATGGAGTCCCATCTCTGTCCGTCTTCTGCACCAGGTCCAGGGAAGCCTTCAGTCCAGGAGGCACTGACACCTGCCTGGTTCTGTTGTCTCTGCAGGGCCCGGCCCGTCATCAACATCCTCCACAGGACCTTGGTGGCCAGGCCCGCTGTCCTGGACCCCGCGCTTTGCACGGCCACTTCTTGGTGAGACCATCAGCCCCTGCTCTGCCCACTCACTCCTCATGGTTGAGCAGGCTGGGAGGGGACCCAGGTCCCAGGCCCCTCCTCTGGCTACCCCTGATAACCCACCTTTAGAGGTTTTTTCTGGGGCCAGCACTGGCTACCCTCACTGAAAAGAATGGTTCCTTGCAGGAGATAACAAGTGAATTGGGAGCAGGAGAGTCTAGTGGTTAGGAACAGGAGCCCTGGACTGCCTGGCTCAAACCCCAGCATTGCAGGGGCAGAGAGGGTACTGTGGGGAACGTGGTCCCAGAGGAAGACGGAAGAGGAATGCACTTAAGTGGATGGATGTGGGGAAGCAGGGGGAGCCACCTTGGGCAATTATTAATCTCTCACGCCTCAGATTCCTTTCTGTAAAAGAGTTAACAACCACTTCGTGGGGTTGATGGTAATTAAATGAGATAATGTACAAAATGTTCCTAGCACGGCACTTGGCATGCCTTAAGTGCTCAAAAAATGTAGTTGCTAAGAAAGTGATGACGATGGTGGCGATGAGCCCAAGGTCTTTATGTGGTAACACTGGGCGCAGGCGCAGGAGGCGGGGCAGGCAAACGGGTGGGTGGCAGAAGGAGATCTGGACGGGAGATCTCAAGACTGGGGTTCAAGACTGGGCTGGCCACCAGCTGACTAATGACTTCAGACAAGTCCTTCTGTTCTCTGGGTCTTGGTTTCCCCACCGGTGACCTCTAATCTTGCTTTCTATAGCTCTATTGGGAATGAGAAGGAAGGGGTCAGGGAGAACTTAGAACAGCTTCCCAGACATCCCAGTTTTCTCTTTCCTGTCCCCAGAAAGGCCCTAGGTTCCCTTTCCGTCTTACAGGAGCCAGTTAGGGCTTAGTCCCCTGGAGTGTCCCACTGTGACCAGGTCCTCCTGTCCATCCCCCCAACAGTGTGCAGGTGGAGCTGTGCTTTGCTTACAACCAGAGCGCCGGGAACCCCAACTACAGGCGCAACATCAGTGAGTGCTGGTGGGGGGAGGGGGGCACGCTGGCCTGGCACCTGCTGACTGCCCTGTCCACCTGCAGCCCTGGCCTACACCCTGGAAGCTGACCGGGACCGCCGCCCACCCCGGCTCCGTTTTGCCCGTAGCCAGTCAGCCGTCTTCCACGGCTTCTTCTCCATGCCAGAGACACGCTGCCAGACGCTGGAGCTGCTCCTGATGGTGAGGGAAGAGTGGGGGCAGGAGGGGCTCCAGGATCCCTGGGGGAGGTGACTGGCATCCCCCCAGGTCAAAGGTGAGGGATGAGGGACTCCCCAGAGATAGGTTGGCACGCTGTACATTTGATGAATGAGGTATCTTGAGGAGGTATAGTGCACAGCACCTAGCATATGGCAGGGGAGAGCAAAGGCCCTGAGAAAGTGAGGGATGTGGGGGTTCACCTCTGGGAAAAAGGGCCCCTGATTGGGACATCAGAGACAGGGAGGGGAGAACTCACCCTGAGGCCTAGTGATTAAAGGAGGCTCTGTCCTCCTCCTACCCCACCTAGACCTTTGGGGAGGAGGAGCACCATGCCCTCTTGAGCTCGGGGTGGAGGTTCAAGGTGGTAGACTCAATTTATGATCAACAGGAGGGGGGTTCAGCCCAACTGGGGGTCGTCAGCTCCTCCCCAGGGCTCAGGGTGGTGTGAGGATTCAACTTGGAGGAGGGCGGGGCAGGGCCTGTCTCAGCTGGCCCTTGATCCCCAGGATAACCTGCGTGACAAACTCCATCCCATCGTCATCTCAATGAACTACTCGTTACCTCTGCGGATGCCCGAGCGCCCCCGGCTGGGGCCGCGGTCTCTGGACCCCTTTCCGGTCCTCAACCAGGCACAGGCTCTGGAGAACCGCACCGAGGTGGGCGAGGCGGGTCCAGGAGGGCTGTGGGCTGAGAGGGCGCTGTCGGGTTGCAGCCCCTCACGCCTCCGACTCTCCCCAGGTCCAGTTCCAGAAGGAATGTGGGCCGGACAACAGGTGTGACAGCAACTTGCAGATGCGGGCGGCCTTTGTGTCTGAGCAGCTGCAGCCGCTGAGCAGGTGGGCACTATGTGGCTCTGATTGGCCAATGGTGTGTCGTGGTCCAATTGGCCGACAGGACTTGGGGGCTGGACCTCACCTCAGGGCAGGGCCTCATTAACCAATAGGATTTGGGGGAGGAGCTTCTCCAGTCGCTACTCTGGGGGGCGGGGTTTGGCCCAACCCAAAACCGCCCAGTTGTGTGGATCTGGGGTGTGTCCTAGGGGCGGGGCTTGTAGCTCACTCCGGGGCTCCTCTCTCAGGTTCCAGTACAGCAGGGACGTTCGGAAATTGCTCCTGAGCATCAATGTGACCAATGCCCCGAGCCAGAAACGGCGCGGAGAAGATGCCCACGAGGCGCTGCTCACCCTGGAGGTCCCACAGGCTCTGTTGCTGTCCTCCGTGCGCCCTGTGAGTGCCCACAGGCCAGGCTCAGCCCAAGCAGAGCTCCTTGCTAATTTGCATATGTGTGCATGTTATTTGTATGCATAACGTCCCCACCTCTAGGCTGGGCCTCCTCTCCTCTCGCCTGTGTTTCCCCGCTTGGGAGACCTGGTTTTCAGGCCCCTGGGGGTTTCTGCCCTGACTGTACTTATCTTTCTTCCGCAGCCTGGGGCCTGCCAAGCGAATGAGACCATTCTGTGCGAGTTGGGGAACCCTTTCAAGCGGAACCAGAGGGTGAGCCCTAGGCCTGGGTGCTGCTCCTCTGCCTCCCAGGCTGCCTTGAGGTCGAGGTCCAGAGGGTGGGTGGAGCAGGCTTAGGCAACTTGCTCAAGGTTGTAGCAGAGATCTGGCAAATAGCAGGGCTGTCACTCAAGGGAGCAAAGGTGGGGAAGGGAGACCCCTCGCCTAGAATGGGAGGAAGAGGATGCCAGAGAACCACGTCTCTCGCTGAGTGCTGGCCCTTCTCTTCCCCTGGGGTGTCGCCCTTGCGGGTCCCCAAATACCCTCTCTGCTTCCCTGACCCTGGTGGCAGATGGAATTGCTCATCGCCTTTGAGGTCAGCGGGGTGACGTTGCACACAAGGGACCTTCAGGTGCAGCTGCAGCTCTCCACGTGAGTGACCCGGGTGAAGCCGTGCTGGCTGGGGTGGGAGTGGTGGCCTCCGTCTCCTGACCCCTGGGTTCCCTCCCCAGGTCGAGTCACCAGGACAACCTGCAGCCCATGCCCCTGACCCTGCCGGTGGACTACTCGCTCCAGGCCTCGCTGAGCATGTGGGTGCCGCTCTGCTCCCCACCCTGCCCCCGGCCTGCCATGCCTGAGCCAGGGCCTCCCTGTCCCCAGGTGTCTTCTCCAGCCTCTGCTTCCCCTGGGTCGTCCTCTCGTTTTAACATTAACGTTACTGTCCTAGTAGAGCTCCTAGGAGGACTCAGCAACACTGGGGCTGACATGTTGGTGCCTGCCCTTGTTTTGGGGAGGGTTTTCTTGCTGTTGTTTTAGAGATAGAACCCAGGGCCTTGGCATGCCTAGCAAGCACTCTACAACTGAGCTACATTCTGAGCCTTTTTCCCTGACTGGCCCAGGGTGGCTTCAAACTTGCAGTTCCTCTGCCTCAGCCTCCCGAGTAGCTAAGGTTGCAGGTGTACACCACTGCACCTCACTCCAGGCCTTTCTTGAATACTTAAGTACTGAGGACTTTGCGTATATCCTCTTATTGACATCTCACAACTGCTCTGTGTTGTGCCAACTATTATGAGCTCCACTTACAGATGAAACAGTCTCAGGGAGGGTAAATAACTTACTGAGGCCAGTGGTGAATAACAGAGCTGGGGTTTGTACCCAGGCCTGCCTGACATCAGAGGGGCCGTAGGTAACCAGTCTTGGTGCCCACTCCCCTGCCAGGGCCTTGGCTTCCTGCCCCCCATGACTCAAGCATCTTTCTTACTCCTAGGGTGAATCACAGGCTGCAAAGCTTCTTTGGGGGAACCGTGATGGGTGAGTCGGGCATGAAAACTGTGGAGGATGTGGGAAGCCCCCTCAAATACGAATTCCAGGTAAGGGTACCTGTGGGGTCCTGGGTGGTGACTCCTGGGAAAGGAGAGGGGGGTTTGTTCTGGTCTGAGGTCTGAGGGTGGGAGGTGTTTTCTCAGAAGACAGTAACCATGACACCTCTTGTGCCCACAGGTGAGCCCTGTGGGGGAGGGGCTGGCTGCCCTGGGGACCCTGGTCCTAGGTCTGGAGTGGCCCTATGAAGTTGCTAATGGCAAATGGCTACTGTACCCCACGGAGATCACCGTTCATGGCAATGGGTCCTGGCCCTGCCAGCCTCCTGGAGATCTGGTCAACCCTCTCAACCTCACTATCTCTGTAAGTTCACCAGTGAGGTGCTTCATTTGCATCTCATTTGCATTGCATCTCATTTGTATGTCAAGGGCCAGAAAGGCTAGTGTCTTTTTGTCCCGCTTGCCCTAAGGAGGGTGAGTCTCCCTTTGACTTTTCCCCCTTTCTACTCCTGCTCTAATGCTTTCTCTCTTACCAGCAAATCTCTTCCCCCTTCAGGACCCCAAGAACAGGCCTCAGCGCAAGCGGAGAGAGCTGGACCCTGGGGGAGACCAGGGCCCCCCACCCATCATTCTGGCTGCTGCCAAGAAAGCCAAGTCTGAGACTGTGGTGGTGAGTGGCCAGGGGAGGGCTGCAGATCATTGCTGCCGCCCATCACAAGGTGCATGGCACCCAGGGGCACACGGAGAAAGGGAGATAGATAGGAGACACAGGCTGACAAGGCGACGTGGGCCTTGCCCTCAGGAGCCTTCAGACTAGGGGAGACTCATCTCCTGTCCTCAACGCCCCACTCTGATAGGGGAGCATCTGACAGTGGACCAAGGCAGGAGATGCTGGCTGTGTTCCAAGGAGGCCTGCCCTGCTGGGGACCACACAGCGCTCACAGCCTTGGACAGGAGGGCTGGGAGTGGGAAGGGCGGAAGGCTGGGCCAGGGCGCCCCCTGTGGGAGGGAGCGGGCCAGGCTTCGCTGGGAGGAGAAGTGGAGGGTGTGTCCTGGGCAGGCTTCTGGAGAGGATCGGTGAAGGGCAGTTGGGACCTCCTTTGCGTGCCAGGCCCTAGGTTTCATGTTATCCATCTTCCTGGCATCATATGGGCTCGGCCCAAAGAGCGCGTCTCAGACATGTCTTAGGGAAGTGGGGGCACATGCGTGAGTGACAACGTGAAGTCCGGGGCCCTTGGGATCACCCAGGTGTGGGACAAAGTCTAAGAGGGATGAAGAGTGAGGAGCGAAGCATGAAGAATCTGGAGACGCAGACTGGCTCCTGTCTTGTGTTCCCTGCCCGCCTCAGAACTGCATCAATGGCCGCGCCCGCTGCGTGTGGCTGGAGTGCCCCCTCCCCGATGCCACCTTCACCACCAGTGTGACCGTGGAGGCGCGAGTGTGGAACAGCACGTTCATCGAGGTGGGTGTTGAGCGCTGGAGGGAAGGAGCAGAGCCAGGAGGGTCCTGTGACTCCGTGCCAACCTCTTGTGCCACCTGGGGCAAACATCTCCTGTGACTGATTCCAAACCTTTCCAGCTTTATGGGCCACGTCTGGTTTCCAGGGCGTCGGCTCAGTCCTGCCATTGTAGTACAAAAGCTGCCATAGATGAGTGAATGGGCGTGGCTGATGTCGAGAAATACTTTATATACAAAAGCAGGTGCCAGGCCCGGTCTAGCCCAGGGGCCTAGCCCACACCTTCGGCGTGGCCCTGTGCTGTGCTGTCCAGCACAGGAGCTGATGCTCAAGTGAATCAGTGGAGGAAGGAAGAAAGGAATGAATGAAGGAGTGAGTGGATGATGTAGGTGTGCGCAGAGGAGCGGCCTGGCTGGCTCCTCCTTTGGGGGTGCTGCTTAAGGCTGCTGCTTGGTGGGAGGGCCAGGGGGTGGGGAGTGTAGGGTCAAGAGTGAGGCTCAGGGGTGCTTCCGCTTCTGCTTTTGACTGCCCTGCTCGGCCTCCAGGATTACAGAGACTTTGACCGAGTCAGGGTAGATGGCTGGGCCACTCTCTTCCTGCGAACCAGCATCCCCTCCCTCAACATGGAGAACAAGACCACGTTGGTGAGTACACGTGTTGACGAGGACAGCGGGCTGTTCCAGGGGTGGGGGCGCAGGGCATCTCGAGAGCACACTGGCATCTTCAGCTGTGTGCTCCTCTGCCTTGGGATATGTTGGGCTTGTCTGGAGGGCTTCTGTGTCTGGATACTCTTCGGAGTGGCTGAGTCCGTGTCCCTGGGGTAGGACCATAGGACCCTGTGTGGCCCTGATAAACAGCTGGGGTTGACAGCCACCACCTGAGGTTATTTGGTCTGCACAGCAGCTCCAGAAAAAGGACTGGGGTCGTATCTCTGTTTAGGCCTGAAGAAACAGGCCCAGAGAAATTGAGTGTGCTTCCCAAGTGGCACTGCTTCTCGGGGGAGGCGCCTGGGCACAACTGTGGTGAAGGGCCGGGTTCGGAGGCCCTCTGGTGGGGGAGCAGTGCCCAGGAGCCCAGGGCAAGCACAGTGTTGAGGAGGGGGTATTCTTGGTCCCCCCCGGGCCAGCTCTGTTCCACACGTGTGACTGTCCACATGGCAGAACAGAGAAGCCATTGAGCTAATCCTGGTGGCACATGCCTGTAATTCCAGCCCTTGGGAGGCTGAGCAGGAGGATCGCCATGAGTTTGAGGCCAGCCTTGGCTACAGTGAGTTCAAGGCCAGCACGAACTACCCTGCCTCAAAAAAACAATCAGTCAAACAAACAAATGAAGAGAGAAGCAGTTAAAAAGCTGTTGGATCCAATAAGAGACTCAGGAGCCAAGCATGGTGGTCCATGTCTATAATCCCAGCCGCCTGGGTGACTGATGCAGGATGATTGCCTAAACCCAGGAGTCAAGATTATCAAGTAGTTCTTCCCAAATTATTCCATTCTCAGTAGAAGAGCTTGGAAAAAAAAACAAAAAGGTTTCCAAACTTGATTCTGAGTTACATCTGGAAGAAATTGCTAATAATTTTTGTGAAAACCACCAGGTGTGGGATTACAGCACACGTCTGTAATCCCAGCTTTTGGAAGTCTGAGGCAGGAGGATCACCACAAGTTTGAGGCCAGCCTGAGCTACCCAGTGAATTTAAGGCCAGCCTGAACTAAGCAAGATTCTGTCTCAAAAAAAAATTTTTTGTGTGTGTGTGAAAAAGGTATAAATGGAGATATGTAGAAAATATATATAGGGAGATAAATGGAGGGCTGGTTAAATACTTTATTGTGTATTTCCTAAAATAAATTACTGTGGTGTAAAAGAGGTATAGGGAGACCTGGAAAGACTAATGTAAAAGAAATTTAATTTGATAGAGACTGTGTTTTTAATCAGTGGAGAAAGATTACTAAGGAGTGTTGGAAAAACACATTTGGAAAATAAAGACAAATCTTTGCCTCACACCATAAACAAAAATACATGAGGTTAGATGAAGTATTTAAATGTGGCATTAAATGTGTACCCAGATCAAGTACAGGGGCTGATTTAATTAGCTGGGCCTTCTGGCACAGGCCTGTAATTCTAGTGACTCTGGAAGACTCACGCCTGTGCTAGGTGTGGTGGGTGCATGCCTTAATCCCAGCACTCAGGAGGCTGAGGCAGGATGATTGCTGAACGAATGAGGCTGACCTGGGCTACATAGTGAGTTCAAGACCATCCTGGACTACATAGCAAGAGCCTGTCTCACAAAACCAAAAAACAGATGGGCTGTGGCCATAGTTCAGTGTAAGGTCCTAGGTTCAGTCCCTGGGACTGGGGAGGAAAAGGAACCTCTTCTTATGGAGAGTAAATTATCTTATTAAGCTCAAAAGTCACAAAGGAAAAGTTAGGGAAATCATAGTATGTGAAAATTTAAATCCGTACATAGTAAAAGAGATAGTAAAGACACTAAAGGGACATCATCTACACTGCTTTTTTAAAGTTTACAGACGAGGTAGCAAATTATTGTTATACATGTATGCCAATATATGTGTGTTTTACATGTATATAAACATTTAAAGATAAAATGTATAAAAGAACAGTGTATATAAGATGAAATGTAATTTGTTTTTTCGAACAGGGTCTCACTATGTAGTACAGGCTGGCCTTGAACTTACTTCAGTCCTCCTGCCTCAGCCTCTCAGGCATATGACACCTCACCCTATGAGATACAAATGTTTGATTTATAAAGAAATTTTTTAAAATAACAGAAACAGTGGAGGATATGAAGAAGAATAATGCTCTCTGGTGCTGATAGGTGGAGCGAGATGGTATTGACTGGAGTATAAATCAGTGTGGATTCCTTTTGGAGATGAGTTTGTCAATACCCATTAAAATTTAAAGCACCCATTTCCTTTGCTTGAGCCCCAGATAGCCTGTCCTCAGGAGCTGGTGAGACGAGTATACAAAGACAAATAAATGTATGGGGATATTTTAGAGCATTGTCAAGAAGGGCTGAGAGCTAGAGACGCTCATGACGTCTTTCAGCGGTAGGCCGGCTCAGTCCTCTGGCACATTTCCTATGATGACTGCAGCCCCAGAAGAGGCTGACTTGGCCTCTGTCGGTTGGCAGGGGGGAGATGGTCATACTGGGAAAGGAAAGAAACAGGTTGCGTGCAAGTGGGCGTAGGCCGGACCCATAAGTTATATCGCTGGCCCCTCACATTAAAAAGGTGAGGGGCCAGCGATATAACTGTAGCATCACACCTGCCTGGCTGGCAAGTACAAGGTCATGAGTTCAATTCCTGGTATCAGAAAAAAAATGAGGGGGCTGGGGATTTAGCTTAGCAGCATAAGTGCCTGCCTGGCAAGTGCAAGGTCATGAGTTCAATCCCCAGTACCAAAAAAAAAAAAAAAAAAAAAAGTCCTGGAGATTCTTGTTTCTAGAGTGTACAATTCCTGGGAACTTTTAATTTTCTTTGTATCAAACATTTTAAAAATAGAGTGCTGAAGTAACTTGCTCAAGGTCACATGGCTAGTGAGGAGCCCAGCCTGACTCAGACCCAGCTAGTCTGTTCCCGAACCTGTACCTTTGCCACTCTGCTCTGTATGAGGTAGGCATTTGGATGCCCTTGTCAGAGGGCTCTAGATGAAGATTCAGGGTTGTAATTACTTGTCCAAGGTCACATCACACAGTCCATCAAGGTGGACCTGGTTCCCCAGCCAGATCACATACACAGCAGCGGGTCTGAGGCCGCGTCCAGGAAGCCAGGTCTGTCTAGCAGAGAAACAGGACCCGTGCACCTGCTGGTGTCGGGTGGAGAGACAGAGACTTTTTCCAGTCCCTGGCTGCCCCCTACTGGCAGGAGGTCAAACAGCAGGGCCTCAGGCACAGCCAGGAAGAGAAAGGTTTGAGTGAGGGTTGTGGGGTTGTGGGGACAGTGGGGCCAACACAGGATGCTGAGTGGCTTCTCTGCACCCCAGTTCTCTGTGGACATTGACTCAGACCTGGTGGAGGAGCTGCCGGCCGAGATCGAGCTGTGGGTGGTGCTGGTGTCCGTGGGTGCAGGGCTGCTCCTGTTGGGGCTGATCATCCTCTTGCTGTGGAAGGTTAGCACCCCGCCCGCCTTCGGGGGGCTCCCACTCCCACCAGCCCCTGCTCACCGACCCTCCCTTCACCTCGCGGTTCCCCATCCCTGTCCTCATTTCCATCACAGCCCCCCCACCCCAGCTTCCAGTTCTCCCCTGCCTGGGTTAATGGGGGGGAACTGCAAGCTGGATTGGGGGAACCCAGGAGAGCCAGCACCTGGCCACACCCCCAAACTGAGGTCAGGATCCAGACCTCCAAGCTCCCCTCCCTAAGCCCTGGCCCCTGAGTAGTACCGGCTGGGACAGCCCAGGACCCCTGATGGCGCCTCCCACCTCCTCCCTCCAGTGCGGCTTCTTCAAGCGAGCCCGCACTCGTGCCCTGTATGAAGCCAAGAGGCAGAAGGCGGAGATGAAGAGCCAGCCGTCAGAGACAGAGAGGCTGACCGACGACTACTGAGGGGCAGCTCCTGCCCCAGCCCACCCGGGTAACGCGGCCTGCGGGCCCTGCTCCCTGAGCCCCCAGCCGGCCAGGGTCTCTGACTCTGTCCTGTCTGCTCCTCTTCCTCTAGGGGCCAGCTGTGCCCTCACCTGTGCCCACCACCACTGCGAAGGGCAGGCCCCTCTGTCTGACTTCCCCTTTGTCCACTGGGTCTGGCTGTGATGGACTTGGAACCCCGAGATATGCCATGCAATCCTTCCCATGATCACTTTCCTTCCTGGGGACTGGGAAAGAGTCACAGCCAAGGCCAGGGCCCATCTCAGCGGCCACAGGGCTTGTCCAGAGTGATCCCATACTTGTGTCCCTCCCCAGGGCAGGAGGGGAACAGTGCTGCCCCTTCTGGGCACCCCCCCACACCAGTAACCAGCTCTTCCTCCCCCAACCCAATCAGGGGACACCACCGGCCCCTCCCTGCCACACCACCTGTGGTCTCTGCAGCTGCCTCTCATCTCCATCTGCCTCCCCTCTCCTCTGCTTTCCTCGGCTCCTCTCCCCAGGGTCTGTCTCAGTGCAGGGAGACAGGGGTGCTTGTGAGTCAAGGACCTGGCTTTGAGGACCGGTCAGGGAGGAGGACACCGGGTGCACCTTTGCCCTGTTGGAGCCTGGATGCTGATGTATTTTCTCTTCTCCCGAACTTCAGTGTGACTTCTTTAGGCGGACTCGCTACTACCAGATCATGCCCAAGTACCACGCGGTGCGCATCCGGGAGGAAGAGCGTTACCCGCCTCCAGGGGGCGCTGTGTCCACCAAGAAGCACTGGGTCACCAGCTGGCAGACCCAGGACCGATACTACTGACGTCCTCCTGATCCCACACCCATCTCCCCACGTCCCCTTCTTCCTATTTATCCTTAAGTTATGCCTCTGACAGCCCGCAGGGGGCACTGCCGCTGGCCATCTCCCTGCAGGACTTGCCGAACCAGCACACTGTGCCCCGAGGCTGGGTGCACGGACATGCCCTGTGCCGGCCTCTGCCCGTGCCAAACCGAGGGCCTCTGCCAAAGCAGGAGGAAAAGGCCCCCCGCGTGGCGACACTCCCGCTTCCTACTGGGTCCACCCTGAGCCATACCCACTGGACCGACTTTGCTGCCGAGAGTAAACTACTGACGGGGCAGCCAGCTGGGCCCAGCTGCAGCTCCCCGACCCCCACGCGGTGCAGCTGGAGTCCCGCCAAGGACTGCCCAGGGGGCATTTACGGGACCTGCCAGCTCACAAACAGAGAACACATAAGCTGCCAAGCAGGTCCCAGAAAGGCTTTCTTCCATGCTTCTCTGTGACGCCTTTCTCCTGGACCATGGACCAAACTAGCAAGCAGGGAACACAGCCAAAGGGACAGAGAGACAACAGGGCCACTCTGGGACTGCCCTGGAGCACGGTGGAAGGCTCCAGACAGTAGGGGACCAGTCCTGGGCCAAGTAAATGCTACAGGATGAGGAGATACCAGTTCCCACCCACCCTTTCCACCCCAGCCTCAGAAGTGCCTGGAGAGACCCCGCAAGATGTTGGAGGGAGTGACGCTTGAATGTAGGACAGGGACAGAGCCCTGTCCCCAGTCCAGCTGGTCAGGCCCCACTCTGTCCCCACTGACCATGAAATGGGGCCTAGAGGTGGCGTTCTTGACTGTCATTGGCTTTCAGAGCCACCCTGACTGCCCTGCCTGCATGGGCTGTGTTCGAGGCCCAGAGCTGTTGAGGCTGGTCCCCAGTACCTCCTCTGGCTGCCCCTTCCCCTCCACGGTACTGTAGCAAGGGGCTCCCGTGCCCCCCTTGTGCCTTCTTTGTATACAGGCTTCTCACGGCAACCAATAAACAGCTCCCAGTTTGTACACCTGCCTGCCCAGCGTGTCCCGCCCTTGCAGCCCCAGTTTTATCTGAATGGGTGATGATGACATCACGCAGCAGAGCCCTGGCCAACAAAGCGTGGTGCTGGGCTCTCCAAGGCTTGGGGTGACACCAGCCCCTGCTCCTAGTCACAGGAACATAAAATAGATTTTAAAGTTAAAATGCAGGGCTGGGTGTGGTGGCATACGCCTTTAATCCCAGCACTCGGGAGGCTGAGGTAAGAGGAGCATTGTAAGTTCGAGGCTGCCTTGGGCTACAACGTGAGTGCAAGGCCAGCCTGAGCTACACAGTGCGACCCTGCCTCAAAACACAAGGGCCGGGAGTTTGGCTCAGAGGCTTAAGTGCCTGCCTGGTGGGCGTGAGGTTGTGAGTTCGATCCCTGGTGCCACACACACACACAAAGTTAAAATACAGGCAGAATCCTCACTGGATGCAATTTACTGTGGGCACAAGTAGTTCTGGCCAGCATAGGGGCCGAGAGGCTGGGTGCAGGGACAGAGAGCGAGCCCTCGGCCAAGGGGTTAGTTCGGGTGAGATCCTTCTTTTCTGCCTCTGCTCCCCATCACCACCGCTGGACACTTGCTGAGGGCATCAGCAGGTGACCTGGGAGCTTTACTCTCCTGGAAATGCCCCAGAAGTGTGTGGGTACTGAGTGTAGGTAAACTGCATTGTTTGAAATAAGCACCCTCTCTTTTGCACCCCTTATTTTCTGGGGTTCCTGATCAGCCTCCCCTTCTGTATTGAGGCTGTCTCCTCCACACAGGCCCTGAGAATGGAGCAAGGCTGCTCCCACACACATACCCAGATTTTGTTGTCCTAAATTGTGGTACAGATCCACCTGTTAGTTTTCCCCAAGGCTGTGCTTGCCCAGCATGAACAAGGCCCTGAGTTCAATCCCCAGCACCAGGAAGGGAGAAAGGAATTTTCCCCAAGCCTGTGACTTCCAGCCAGACTTCACTGACGACTGAAATTACTGCCCAGCGAAGCAGAGAGCCAGGCCTCAGATTCAGCCACTTCCATAGGCCATAAACCCAAGCTTCCTGAGGTTTCACGTATCTACCTGGGAGCTACCAACCTCAGCACTGGTAGCTGCCTCCCCTCCACACCCTCCGGCAGGGCCAAGTGTGACAGAATCCTGGGCTCCGTGTCCTCGCCCCCTCACTTTCTGCACTGCAATTTGCCTGTTCCTGGGATGATTGACAGTGGGATGTCCAGTCCCCCAAGGAAACTCCAAGCCCCTACCCAGAGCTGCCATGCTCAGAACCCTGTGATCAGGGACCTTCCTTGTTTTCAGAAGCTGGAATTCATTTATTTGGAAATAACAGCTCATGTGGGTTGTGAAAGCCCAGCCAGTCCTGTCCTTACACAGGCATTTCCTGCTTAATGCAGGGTTACATGTGCTGTTGTTGGGTGAGAACACACACACACACACACACACACACGAACACCTGCAAATAAGTCATTTGTAGGATTAGGGCTACTCTGACATGAAAGAAATGTAAGCGGCAGACAGCCACAATGCCCACCACGACAGCATGCTGCTATCGCTACACTTCCCAAGCTCCCTGAGTGGCAGCACCTGTACACCACTATCAAGGTAATTCTTCCTCTTCTGGGAACAGGTGAGGATGGCACTTCCGGGTCCTCCGTGTTGGGTGAGGCCATGTGACTAATCCTGGCCAATGAGATTGAGTGGGGGCGTGGCTCACTTCTGGGTTGAAGCATTTATTTGCTGGTGGGGCGCTCACTCAGTTCTCCTTCCCCTGAGTTCGATGCTCTGGTAGCTTGTGCTGAGAAAAGCTCAGAGTCTCCAAGAGACCCCCACCAACCCACACTGTGCACGGAGCAGGACATTTGGGGACCAAGTCAGCTCTCTTAGCCTACAGTGGCTGCTGCCCCCTTACATGCACCAGGCAGCAAATTCTGCAGAAAACGGATTTTTATCCAAGCACAGAGCCCAATTTATGGAAGACAGCTCTCAGATGAGGGTCACAGGCACGACCTTTCCCTTGCTCCAACACCCAACCTCAGAGTCACGACCTTTTCCTTGTTACTTTAATGTTGACAATAATAATATTAGCAGCTATTTAGAGCTGGCACAGGACTTGCGCTTTTGTATATAATGTTCCATGCACTCCACCTGGCACTTGAAAACTACCTTCACTGATGTCACCAACTCACCTAATTGCTAGCCCATCTAGGTTTGGGGTCTTCTTGATATCTCTGGGGCATGACTCCCTGCTAACCCCAATGCCTGTTTCACCCTGTCCTCCCTCCTGCCGGGCACTGTGCCTGGTGCTGGAGAGACAGCAATGACTAAGACACAACCTATGCCTTCCTGGAGCATAAAGTCCAAAAGGGAGACAGATCAGTCAGCAAGCAAATGTCACCAACCGCGATCAGTGCTCACACCTTGCTAACGTCAGGGACCTAAGGTAGACTAAGCAACTGAGATCTGAAGAATGAGTAGGTGACACTCAGATACTACCCTTGATCGTAATGGAGAGGTGACATTCACAAAGAACGACCCAGACATGGCATTTGCAATGGTTTGGAGATTAGAAATGGGGTCCGGCAGCAGGTCGGTGGGGTGGGAAGTTGAGCAGGGCCTGGAGAGGGAGGCCAAAGCACCTCGTGGGACAAGTGGGACAGCACCAGGGAGGAGTGGAGGGAAGCAACGGGCCCGATCTGTAGTTGAGAAAACGCGGAGGGTCTCGGTTTTCCTGTTGATAAAGCGGGGTTAATAACAGTACAGTGGAACTGTCTTGCGAATTAAATGAGACAAGACATGCACACAGCACCTGGCATCCGACGGGCATTCCTTCTGCTAGGAGTCCTCCTGGAAATCTGAAACCTTGCTGTGTTGGCTACAGTCGCATTCTATTGTAACTTACTTACTTATGCAGCCATCTCCCAAACTGAGAAATGAAATGATTGAGGGGGAGGCTCTGTCCTGATCTTGTCTGTCTCCTCATTTCTGCACAAACGCTAGCACACGCCAAGGGCTTGCCAAGGAAGTGTAGGTCAAGGCAGCGAGGTTGGCTCCAGACCCAGGATGGGCTATATCACGTTCTACCACAAGAGGGCGCGCGACATCGCCCACAGAAGGGGGCGGAGCTGCTGGGGGAGGGGACTCCTACCCGGACCCCCACCACTCCCTCGGTGTAAGGAAGCCGAGGCGGAGAAGGTCGCTTTCTCAGGTGGTCGCTCAAGATGCCATTTGATTATGTTTAATCAAGTGAGCTAGATAATAATCAAAATGGAAGTATATCCAAAATGAGCACGGACCGCAGCAACTGTCTCCACCATTGCTAGTCGCCAGGGGTTTGACTCTTTGTTTTTCACTCGAAAAAAGCAAACGCCACCTTTTCCAGAGCCACTTGGACCTTTAGGGAAGCGAGTGGGCTGCATGCACATAGAACAGATCGGCACAGGCTTGCATTCTGGTTCCAAATTTGGCAAATATTCAGTCTGGGTCAGTCAACCGGACAGACGGAGGAGTCAGGACAGGTGGATCGGGTAGCTTTGGGAGGAAAAGGGGACTCGATGAAAGCTACCGGGACAGGTCAGGGAAGCAAGATTATAAGGCGGCGCCAGCAGGTGAGGGTCACAGAGGAAGGAAAAAGCGGGGTGTCACAAAGCGAAGGCCGACTTTCTCTGGAGAGGAAAGGGTTAACCGGAGTTCGGCCCTCCAAGGCCAGGGAGAGTTGAGTGGCGTCCACTCTGCCTCGGAAAACAGGCCGGTGCCAGCGAAGACAGGGTTAAGGAGGCGGGCCTGAAGGGAAGCCACGTGCCGAGGCGCAAGGCTATTGGTTCTGCGGGAGTTGTTTGTGCGCAGCCATTGGCCCAATCGGGGCGTCGTGGCTATCTGATTGGCTGGACGTAGGAGGGGTCGCCAGGGCCGGGTCGGGAGGAGGCGGCGGGAGCTCGTCGCCGGGCCTGAGAGGGCCGAGCGCGGCTCGAGCTCTACCTGCACGGGGACCGCAGCCCGAGCCGCGGGCGCCGACGCCATGCGCTGGGTCCGGGCATTGCTGAAGAATGCGTCCCTGGCAGGGGCGCCCAAGTACATCGAACACTTCAGCAAGTTCTCCCCGTCCCCTCTGTCTATGAAGCAGTTTCTGGACTTTGGTATGGAGGGTTGCGGAGCCGCGGAAGAAGGGGTCCCAGAAAGGAGGAGGTCACCCCGAGGAGAGACCCTGAGTGGCACGGAAGGCAGGAGGACAGGCTGGAAGGGGTTAACGGGCAGGCAGGGCTGGCCCGTCTCTGAAAGAGTTGGGGAGGGGGCTGTCCCCTGGGCTGTTAACAGGAAGGGGCGCTGGGTGGGAGGCATGCGTTGTCCCCCAGGGGTTTTGGAGGGTAAGGAGCAGCGAGGCTGTGATGTCAGGACAGCAAGGGAGTTGAATGGCATCCAGGCATAAAAAGCTTATGGGGGTTTTCTTGGGGACTCTTTAGAGTGGGGACTGAGAGAAAATAGGGGGGCTGGTAGGGGGCTCGCGGGTGGGAGGGACAAAGTGGCGTTGGGAGGTGCAGCCATCTGGAAGGAGACCTGGGTTGGACCGGAGAGTCAGACCATCTTGGGCAGAGCGGGAGAGAAAACCCCAGGCAGCTGGGGAAGGGGGCTCTTCCAAAGGAAGCTGCCGCCAGGAGCCAGCGCCCCTGACTGGTGTTCCTCCACCCATCCCGAGTGGGCAAGGACACTTGAAGATCAAATCTCTTCCAGCCTGGCAGCTGGTGCCCAGCTGGGCGGAGGCCCAAGCCACCATGAGGTGGGCAGGCTGCTGGTACTCTCCTTTGGCTACCCCTGGCTCCCTGGGTTCCGACTGCCCACTACCATATTGCAGAGGTGGCTCTGGGACAGGAGGAGGGCGGTGCCAATGTGGCAGCCTATACAGACTTGTGCGGGTCTGTCTGTCAACGTGGTGTCAGCTAGGGGTTGGGAGGCGGGGCCCAGGCCTCTCAGGAGTTGAGTTGACTTAGGTTACAACTCCATCACTGACTATAGGGGGCAGGGAGGTGGCAGCCAAGGTAAATGGCACCTGTGTCTTCCTGACCCCTCCCCTGTTTGAGTCTTGAGCTTTACCCATGCAGGAAAGTCTGGGCCTATCCCCAGCCCCCGTACTGGACCCCAGTTACAGAACTGTCACAGCTGTGAGGGGTTCAGTCTGTTTTACAGTGAGAGGGAAACCAAGGCTTTCAAAAGAATGGTGACTTGCCCTAGGTGACAGAAGCAGAGCCTGGACAGACCCAGGTCTGCCACTGGGCTGAGACCTCATCAGCCCTCTACCTCCTCCTCTTGACCGCTGACTGAGGTCCCCATTTGCCTCACAGATGGGCACTGGTACAGGGACAGCTCTACAGTGGGCACCCATGACCTTGCCAGCCTGGTAAGATGGCCTGGAACAGGGACGATGCTGGGTCCCTGCAGCTGTAGGAGTCTAGGCGTAGCTCCCCCAGCCAGCGCCCAGCCCCAGGAGAATGGCATTCCCAAGCACCCCTATCTCCCGGATCGGCCCCAGCACAAGTGCTGCTGGGAGGGAGGAAAGATCTGTGTCTGGTGCCTGTGGCTCCCAGCTGTGGGCTCACCCTTTCACCCCACCTCCAGGGTCCAGCAATGCCTGCGAGAAGACCTCCTTCACCTTCCTCCGGCAGGAGCTGCCCGTGCGCCTGGCCAACATCATGAAAGAGATCAACTTGCTTCCCGACCGGGTGCTCAGCACGCCCTCAGTGCAGCTGGTACAGAGCTGGTGAGATCCCGCCTTCTTCACTGGCCTGTCCCTGGGCTCAGTCTCCATGCCCGCAGCAAGGGTGGGGGTCTCCAAGGAGCTGGGGAGTTGCCCCAGGACACCCAGGGATCCAGGCCAGAGCAGGGACAAAGTCCAGGCCCTTGGGGCCCTATATCTGTGGGACAGCCCTAGTCTCACCACCCTCCTTTCTCTAGGAACCCAGGACCTACCCAGAAAGTCAGATTTCACAGCCAAAACCCCAAGGCAGGCTAACGTCAGCAGTGGCCCCCAGCCCTGGGCCTGACAGGCAGTGTTTACTTAGGGTGACTTTTGGGGAAGCAGAAACGCAAAGAAAGCAATCTTGGAACAAATGATATCATCCAGGCTGCACGTCTGACTGTTTTGGATGTTAGTAAACACTCGCTTAGACCTGGGGTGACACGGTCCCTCCCAAAGCACTTTGGAGGGCAAAGACCACGCATTGATTGCCGGTAGCTGTTTCAGGAGCAGGGAGTCTTGGCAGAGTTCACTCAGAGCGCTGTCTGGGGTTGAGCAATGGACGCTGTCAGCCAGTGGCCTGTCACACGGAGCATAAACAAGAGAGCGCCCTGTCCCTGGTTGTGTCACTGCTGGACCATCAGTGGGCTTTGGCGGTGCCCTTGCAGAGCCCTCCTCCCAGGACTTGCTGTGTGGGATGATCGGTTTCCTCTGGGACCCCCGCGCACATGTGCCCTCTCTGAGCCCAACACCAGCGGCGGCGTCTAAGACAACAGCAACAGCTGCCCTCAGGAACCCATGACCTCAGGGCAAGGAAACTCCAGCCAAGACAGGGCGAGCGAAGTGCAACCTGGCCTGCTGGTTTTATTTAAATGAACAGTCAAAGTACTAAAGTAACATGGATTCCTTCCCCCAACACACACCCCTGCTCACTCGAGACACATAATATGTTCACTTTGACACTTGGAAAACACAAAAACATAAATGGAGCGGGGCATAGTGGTGCATACCCATCATCCCAGCACTCTGGGAAGCTGAGGCAGGAGGATGCCAAGTACCAGCTGAGCCTGGGCAGTTTAGCAATTCAGCAAGGCCTTGTCTCATGATAAAAAATAAAAAGGGCTGGGGAGGTGGCTCAGCATAAAGACCCTGGATTCAATCCCCATATAGAAGAAGAAAAAGAAAACAGCAATCTACCCTCCCCCATCACCCTGCTGAGATTTTGTGAGGTTCATTGCACCCCCCGCCTCCCACCAGCACCCCTCTGTGCATGCACCTGACTAACTATAAGGACATCCGCTAGTGTAAGGGAGGGGATTGAATGCACAAGGCCCGGTGGGTAGTAGGGACACAGTGAACGCTGGTCAAAGCAGAAGTTGTAGAAAAGTTGAAATGGACACCAGAGGTGCCCAGAACAGAGGGAAGGGCCTGGCCAGGCCACCTGGGGACTCACTCTGTGGACAGTGGCTGTGCTGTGGGGCCAGCCATGGAAGAGCCTGACCAGGTCACCCCTCGCTGTGCCCAGGACCTCTGAGCCAACTGGCAAGTCCCAGCATGGGGTGGCAGAGCAGGGGGAGGGAGCAGAAGGTGCCATCTGCTCTCACGGCTGTGTGCAGCTCACTGTCCTGGCTGCCGCTGTAGCTGGTGCCGGACAACAGGACAGGCCTTCCTGAACACGGTGCCCCGGGACAGCTGGGGATGGAGGGGGAGAGCAGGGGTCACTGGACTCCCCCTGACTCTCCCAGGAGGCTACAGAGTTCCTTCACCAGTGTCAGTGGCCCACGTGCGGGGTTGAAGCCTGGAGGGGATGTAAAAGGGTGCTTCCTTGGTGGGTAAATCAGCTCGGGGAGGAGCAGCCAGTGCCTGCTAGGGGTCGACATGCTGAAGCAATCACGACTTGCTTGAGTTTCCGGAGCCAGGGCATTGACTGCAGCAAGAAAGACTGTGGCAGCCAGCAGGAGGGACTTCCCGAGAGGGCAGGTAGTCCTGTAAGAGTGCAGAGCGCTTTCTCTGAGAAAGCTGGATGGTGGAGGTGGTGAAGGAGGGCAGGCTCTGGGCGAGGAAGAGGAGGCAACTCAGGCGCCACTAGCCTGTGTGCAGATAGCTAAGCTAATCACTGAGCAAGCTTCTCAGCCGGGACAAGTTCTGGGCAGAGTCACCATCAGCAAAGAATTCCTGCTTCCAAGTAGACCTGATACACTATTTCCGCTGGGCAGACTTGGGGCAGACTTGGAGGTGACAGGCAGGTGGGGGAAAGCCCTCGGCTTCCCCTCATCCCGAGTCACTTTGTGTCTTACTAGACCCTTGGTCTTTGGCAAACACCTGGCAGTGTCTGGGCCGTGGGTTCCTCATCTGTGAAATGGGACCCCTGTGGTTTCTAAGATCAGATGCCATCGCTAGATGTGAAAAGCATGCAGAGCTCTGTCAGCCCAGCCAGGTCCCCAGGCTTCTGGGCAGCAGCATCTCCAGGCCCAAGGTGATGTCAGCGTGGCGGAAGTTTCTGAGGCAGGGCCATCATAAGTGACCTGAGGGTGACCCGAGGACTCGCCATGTCCTGGGAGCTGTTTGGGGTTCTCACCACAGCCTTCTGTTGTGGGCCTCGCCTATGACCCCCCACTTCTTATATGAAAAACTGAGGCTTAGGGAGTGAAGAATCTCACAAAAGGTCATTGAGGAAGTGGGTAGGAGAGCTGGGATGCGAACCTGGGCTGTTGGATCCAGAGGCTTCCAGAAGGGGCAGGAGGAGGGCTAAGCTGCAGGACGGTGACATTTGCCAACCCCCGTGTGAGTCTGAGTCCAGGAGAAAGTAGGGTTCACTTCCAGAAATGCCGGTGGGGTGGAGCACAGAGTGGACCCTGGCTCCGCGCTGAGAGCAAGACCAGCCTGAGGGGCAGCAGGGCGCACTTTCAGAGTGGCCATCAGGACAGTGCGCCACCCCTGCCACCAGCAGAGTGAGGGAGGAGGAAGGGGGCAGTGACGTGATGGCGGGGCTGTGGCTGGCACCTTCTTGCCCACCTCCATGCCTGTCAGCAAGGTGCATGGACCCCTCCTGCCCTTGGAGAACCCCACTGCCACCCGAGGGCCCCAACCAGTCCCTGGCAGGAGAACAGGCGGAAGGCGTGGGGCAACTCCTGCCCGGCCCAGCCCCTGGGGTCCCTCAGCTTCCTGTCCTGCGGGGAACAGTCACCCAGGAGGGGACAGCGGGACGAGCGCAGCCTGGCGTCATCTCTGCACCCTGTCTGTCCCACCAAAGGCTTCCCACTTGGAACCCCACTTTGCAGTTGGGGAGCAGAGCAGCAGCTGGCCTCCAGGACACAGCCTGCCTGAACCCCAAGCCACGCAGCCAGCCTCCCCCAGCCCCACTCTGCCCTTGTCCTGACAGCTGTGAGCACTGGAGTATACGCATTCACACACAGCCGCAGGCGGGCACGCTGCATATTCGTGGATTTACACACACACACACACACACACACACACACACTTAGCTCCCTTCTACTCCCACCCAGGCCTCCTGTGCCCGCGCCCTCCCTGCCCATCCCCCTCAGCTCTCTCACTGCGCTCCTCCCTCCCTGCCCCTACATCCCTCCTCTTGCCTACCAAGACCAAGGCTGGGGCTGGTGGGCAGAGCTGGGGCTGGGGCCTCCATGTCACCTGGGGCCACTTAGAAGCTCAGATCTTCCCAAGGAGCCCAGGCCTCCCTGTTTTTGTTTTTCTTTTTCTTTTTTGGTACCAGGAATCGAGCTCACAACCTTGCAGTTGCCAGGCAGGCGCTGTGCCGCTGAGCTATATCCCCGACCCGCCTCCCTGTGTTGGGTTGGGCCCCACCACCTGCTCTGCCTGGGCCTGCTCCTTCCTGACTCTGGCACAGTGGCGGCCTAGGAGCCAGCGTGGCTCCATCCCCGGTGTTTCTGTCTGTGGGACCCTGGGTGTGGCCTGAGGTGACATCTGGGATCCTCAGGGCAGGGGCGGGGTCCCACTGGGAAGACCTCCCTCAGGGTCTCCCCTCCTTTCCAGGGGTGCATCCAGGCTACTCCCTTGCAGCCTGGCTGTGAGGAGGGGGGAGGGCTTCCACACCCTGCAGTCCAGGACTCAGAGGCCTGCAGCTGCCACCACCCAATCCCTGCGTTGGCGGTGCTGCCCACTGTCAGCCTGTCCTGGCATTCTGTGCTCCATGTCGGTGGCCACGGGACTGGGCCCACGTCTGCTCTTGAAGGTTCACTGGGCAGCCCTGCCGCCGGACTCCGGAAGTTTGACCTGCCTGCCCCGACTGCTGGCCAGCACGAGCAGGGAGAAGTCCAGCGTCCCTGCCCTGACCCCTTCGTCCCTGCCAGCCCTGGGTCTCGAGAAGGGTCCTGTGCCCTCTGTCTCCCCAGCTGCCCCTGCATTGCACACTTGCACGTTCTCTCCCACATCCCCCGTCCTTCTAGGGCTCCTGGGAGCTCGATGCTTGGAGGACACAGGATTTGGAGTTCGGCCGGGGTGGGAGGGACCCCAGCACTGCATGCTGGCTTTGTCCTCCAGAATCTTCTTAGCAGTGGTGCCAGTCACCTCACAGGGTTGCTGTGGAGGTTGGCGGGGGGGCAGGGGAGCACAGCGCAGGACCCAGGCCACTGCACCCTTTGGCCCCATGCAGTGAGTCAGGCGGCCCTGGGTTAGAGTCCCGGCCTGCTTCTCTCTGTGTGGCTGGGCAGACTCCCTGCCCTGCCTGAGCCAGTCCTTCATGCCCGGGGGAGGCCCAGGCTGTGCCCAGGGCTGCTTGCCCATTCCTGCACCCTGAGGTGCCACTTTCTAGAGTGGGGTGGGGTGGGGTGGGGACTGCCTGGAGCTCAGGGTTTTCTCTCAGCTGGGGATAGTTTCTGAGCCACCAACCTAATAAGGTTAAGCATCCAAAGAGCGCTTACCATGTGCGGACACTGTGCTAACGATTGAATTAATTTAAAAAAAGCCCTCAGTTTCCTAATGAAGAAAGTCAGGCTGAGAGGTTCTGTGACTGACCCAGCACCACACAGCTTCACTGGCAGAGCTGGGACTGAGACCTGGCAGAGCTACTCCAAGCTGGTTCTTTTCCGCTATCTAAGCAAGAGCGGGCGGCGTGGTCTGCGCTGAGGAACAGCATAAATGGACGCTGGGCACCGCGTTGGGCGGACACTGGTCCTCGCTCTGGCCCAGGCCCCGGTCTCCTGATCTCCTGGCCCTCCTGAGCCTTTAGTGAGAGGATTCAGAAGCAATGGCACTAAAAGGAGCCCAGCAAACTGTCGGTTTCCTTGCACAGCTTGTCGGGCTGTCAGGGAGACTCGGCAGGTGACGTGGCTGGGGAGGATGTGCCACTGCTGTCACCGGGCCCAGCTCTGTGTGGCGCCCGCAGCAGGATCAGAACAGAGCAAGGTCTGGCGAGGGGCGACAGGGACTGTTGCCCAACACACGGCTGAGGCCACATCCCCTCCTGCCCCCCGCCCAGGTATGTGCAGAGCCTGCTGGACATCATGGAGTTCCTGGACAAGGACCCCGAGGACCACCGCACCCTGAATCAGTGAGTGAGGCCCCGGCCGGGCAGAAAGGTAGGGGTAGCTGGGGTCCCAGCCCTGGGGAGAGAGCTCAAGGTGAAGGCCCTGGGTTCCATCTGCTGTAGGGGAAAACAAAACGAAAAAATAGGAAGAGTCAGGGCTGGAACCGGGCAGAGTCAATGTCTGCCCTCCCTGCAGGTTCACGGACGCCCTGGTCACCATCCGGAATCGCCACAACGATGTGGTACCCACCATGGCCCAGGGCGTGCTGGAGTACAAGGACACCTACGGCGACGACCCCGTCTCCAACCAGAACATCCAGTACTTCCTGGACCGCTTCTACCTCAGCCGCATCTCCATCCGCATGCTCATCAACCAGCACAGTGAGCCGTGGGGCGGGGTGGGGCGGGGCGGGTGTCACCGTGCCCAGGGCCCCAGTCACTGGCCCCCAAGAAGTGGCGACCTTCAGATGTTTTCTTTTGGAGTCATTTGAGCAGGAGGAACTCATGATGGCTGTGATTTATCAGCAATCACAGAGACTCCTCCTGGAAAGAGAAACTCTAACAAATGTTTGGAAGTCTTTTTTTTTTTTTTTTTTTTTTTTTTTTTTGGTACTGGGAATCAAACTCAGGACCTTGCACTTGCCAGGCAGGCAGTTGTGCCACTATGCTATATTCCAGCCCTGTAATAGAAGTCTTTAAGTGTACTAAAATTATACATACATGTAATCGCAGCACCCTGGGAGGCTGAGGCGGGAGGATCCAAAGTTCAAGCCCAGCCTAGACAATTCAGTGACTTAGTGAGAGCCTGTTTCAGAATTAAAAAGTAAAAAACAGAAAAGGTCTGTGGGGGGTAGCTTACTGCAAAGGTCCTGAGTTCAGTCCCCAAGATCAAACCCAACCGATCCAAACTGAACCAAGAAAGCAGAACACTCAGGTCTGCAAAGGCCCCAGAGAGCCTGAGCCAGTGATGGATGGGAGTTTAGAGTTGGGGTGAAAGTGGGACAGCCTGGGAAAAGGGGTGCAGGGACAGATGTGGCTCGGTCAGCAGCACCCGCCTTTCTCCTGCAGCCCTCATCTTTGATGGCAGCACCAACCCGGCCCACCCCAAACATATCGGCAGCATTGACCCCAACTGCAATGTGTCCGAGGTGGTGAAAGGTGAGCCCCTTCCCGGCTCTTCCCCAAAGAGGAGCCCCACACTGCCCTGGCCGGGGGGTGACCCACCGCAGTGGCGGGGCTCCATCCCGTGGAATGGATGTCGGCGGTAGCCAGTGTCAGTGCCGGAGAGCACCCTCTCACCGTACCCTGAATGGCCCCCATCTCCTCGCAGATGCCTATGACATGGCCAAACTCCTGTGCGATAAGTATTACATGGCCTCACCTGACCTGGAGATTCAGGAAGTCAACGGTGCGTAGCAAACTTGGCGTGTGTGACTATCTTGTTGGGGGCTGGGACGCAGGAGACCAAAGTGAGATGGGATTCAGGGTGTGGGTGGCTTTCTAGATTGGGGGGCACTGGAGCTACAGTGGTTATTAACTCCTTGGGCAAGCCAGTTGTGGTACATGCCTATAATCCTAGCACTCAGGAGGCTGAGGCAGGAGGATTGCTGAGAGTTCAAGGTCAGTCTGGGCTACATCATGAGACCCTGCCTCACTCCGGTAATCCCAATACTTGGGAGGCTGAGGCAGGAGAATTGTTTGCAAGTTCAAGACCAGCCTGGGCTACAAAGTGAGCCCAAGGGCAGCCTAAACTGCATAGTGAGACCCTGTCTCAAAAAACAAAAACAAAAACAAAACAAAACAAAAGATAAAAAACCATCCTTAACTCATTGGGCAGCTGCTTGTTAAATATTTGGTTAACATTTATTGTAAAGAAGACTGGCCAGGTCCTGGTCCTTTTTGAGGGTTACGTTCCTGGTGCTGGGAAGGTTGGAGAAGGGGGTCTTTAACCAGGAACAAGGAAACAAACCAGATCATTTCAAGTCCTGATGACAGGAAGGCGATACAAGAGGACAGTGAGCCGGAGGAGCGGTGTGCAGGCCGGGTGTCAGTCTGGCTGTCTCCCCAGAGCCCGGATCAGAGTGGCTCAGTGAGGGCTGGTTTCCCTGCAGGCAGCCCCCGGGGCGATGGCCTGAGGGTCACAGCAGGGCCTGCCCCTCCAGGTCGAGGGGGGCCCGGAGTTAAACATCAGTCACCCCTGCCCCAGCTCAGGGGAAGCCGAGGATTCAGTCTCTAGCTGGGCAGCTGTGCGCCCAGTTATGGCCGGAGCCGGGGTAGGGACATATCTGTCACTAAAGGAATGGAGGAAGGGGGGTGGGGTGACCCTGGCGGAGGCGGTGGGTGCAAGCTCTGGTTTCCCGATCTTGGCCTTGACTCCTCAGCCACCAACGCCACACAGCCCATTCACATGGTCTACGTCCCCTCCCACCTGTACCACATGCTCTTCGAACTGTTCAAGGTGAGGAGGCCGGGTAGGCCTGCAAGGGGAGGCTGGGGTCGGGCCTTCTCGGGGGGCACCACCGGGGCTGGCCTTTCTCTCAGCCACTGCCTCCTCGTCCCCTCCCAGAATGCCATGCGGGCCACTGTGGAGAGCCATGAGTCCAGTCTCGTTCTCCCCCCTATCAAGGTCATGGTGGCCTTGGGCGAGGAAGATCTGTCCATCAAAGTACGTGACCCTTGCCCACAGGATGGGGAGGACGATGGGCTGGGTGCAGGGAGGGGTTCAGGTGGGGCCCTGACGTGTGCCCTGTCCCCTAGATGAGTGACCGAGGTGGGGGCGTCCCTTTGAGGAAGATCGAACGCCTCTTCAGCTACATGTACTCCACGGCCCCCACCCCCCAGCCCGGCACCGGGGGCACCCCGCTGGTGAGACGTCTCATCGCACCCCATAGCCTGGGTCCTACCCCTTCCATCTGTCCCTCGCACCCCGCCCCTCCCTGCACATGGCCGCCTGTCCACCCAGCGGCCGTCTGTCTGTCTGCCCTCCTGTTGCCCTTCCTCCATCTTTCCTGTTCTCTCATTTCTTCTGTGCACTCCATCCTCCCACAGTTCTAGCCTTTCCTGTGGTGGTGGCCAACTTGCTGACATCTCCCTGTCCTGTCCCTCCTGTGCGGTAGGCAGGGCCAGGCCTGGGAAATGGAGGCTCAGAGGAACCTGAGGTCGCCCTCTGTCTGTCCATCCTTCCTCCCTGCCCCTACCTTCTCACTCAGCCCTGCCCCACACCCCAGTTCCAGGACCCCTGCAGGACCCCATCCCTCTCACCCCAGGGACCGAGCACTGGTCCTTCCCATCACATTTCCTGTCCCCACAGGCTGGCTTTGGTTACGGGCTGCCCATCTCCCGCCTCTACGCCAAGTACTTCCAGGGCGACCTGCAGCTCTTCTCCATGGAGGGCTTTGGGACCGACGCCGTCATCTATCTCAAGGTGAGGCCCGCTGGAGAAGGGGTGCTGGCAGACTGTCCCCCATTAGGTCACCTGTCATTCGCACTACCATTTCCTGGGTCCAGGCTGAAAATCAGAACAAAGCCATAGTTGCTGGACACGCAGCCCCAGTCACGCCCACGTGGCAGGTGGGGTGTTCCAGGGAGTCCTGTTAGACCGGGCGGCAGGGAAGGGGAGCACGGAGATCCCGTTATTCAACTCAGCAGGACAGCCTGGGGACCCAGCAGCATGGCGACCTGGATCAGGCTCACACGGTCTGGCCTCCTCCTCTTCCTCCCTGACCCCCAAGGGGAGCAGCTTCTTGCCTGGGCAGGAGCTGGGCACAGAAGGGACAGACCCTGTCATGGGTCTCAGCCAGCGTCCGGTGGCTGAGCCAACTCTGAGCTGGGGTGGGACGCGAGGAAAGGTGCAGTCTGATGAGTGCGCAGCCTCAGGGAGATCGCTGACTCTGCTGCCCTCCAGGCCCTGTCCACGGACTCGGTTGAGCGCCTGCCTGTGTACAACAAGTCTGCCTGGCGCCACTACCAGACCATCCAGGAGGCTGGTGACTGGTGTGTGCCCAGCACGGAGCCCAGGAACACATCCACATACCGGGTCAGCTAGAGACCACCTGCACCCGCGCACAGGAGGACAGACTGCTGTTTCTGGGTCCGGCCACCACGGGGACCCTCCCCACCCCTCCTACCGGAGGCGGAGGTGGGGGTGTCTTCTTGATGACCAAGTTCCGTCTCTGTGGAAGTCATCGCGGTGACCGGTCAGTGGTGGTTCCTAAGTGCCAATCTGTCTCCATGGAGACGCCTAGGTGGTCTCCCTGGAGTCCAGTCTTTATGAGTGATGCCTGGGGCCAGGGGTCATGGCTCCACCCTGATAGGATCCCCCAGATGCCATGTCCCATGGTGGTCACTCCCCTGCCAGGGGTCCTGGGTCCCCCTCATTGCCCACCACAGCCCTGGTCTTCCAAGCGACTGACTGCCCTGCTTGCCTTATTGTCCACCATTAGGGCACACCGCCCCGGCCACTGTCTGTGTCAGGAAGGGTCCAGGTGCCCCCAGATCTGGGAGTGGGTGGGAAAGTGGATGTGCTCTTGACCCCAGGTCGGGGACCTGGTCTTGGAGATTCTCCCTCCGCTCTGGGCATTAAGATGGAGGTTGGAGCCGGGCGTGGTGGCGCACGCCTTCAATCCCAGCACTCGGGAGGGAGGCTGAGGTAGGCGGAGCGTTGTGAGTTCGAGGCCAGCTTGGGCTACAATGCAAGCGCAAGGCCGGCCTGAGCTACACAGTGCGACCCTGCCTCAAAAAACCAGGGCCGGGAGTTTGGCTCAGTGGCTCAAGCGCCTGTCTGGCAGGTGTGAGGTTGTGAGTTCAATCCCCGGTGCCAAAAAAAAAAAAAAAAAAAAAAAAAAAAAAGATGGAGGTTGGTAGGTGGGAGGGGCACAGCACATCCTAAAGGGGAGGAACCCGGAGGTCCCCTGCCCAGCCAAGAGCCCTCAGACACTTAGGCCGTGGGGGCACTGCCTCCCATGCCCACGCACAGCCCTACTGCCACGACACGCCCAGTCCTGCCTGTGCCCCAGACCCCAGCGCCCACTGTGCCCGACCCCATGCCCGGGGGCTTCCTCCCTGGGATGTCCTCTGTACATAGCTAGTTTTGTAACCCCGGATGCCCCCATCCCCCAGCAGCACACAGGAGGTTAATGCTGTGTGCTCCTCCCAGTGGCTGTGACAGTGACAGCCACAGTAAAGAGGAGATTGAATGAGACTGTGGCCCGGATGCATTTCTGGGGGCGGGGATCCACACATGCACGCGTACTCATGACTGACACGCGGTGTACTTGGGACCTGCCCGGCACAGTGCCAGGCACAGCCACACCGTCAGGGCACCCGACAGCCTGGCACCCCCTCGAGGGCAGGCCTGCTGCCCCATCACACTCAGAGCCCACTTTTCTTCCCGCCAGAGCCCCCAGCCGGGCAGACAGAAAGGTCACTGGCACATCGTAAGTGTTTATTGAGAAACTGAGAACCACTCACCCCTCACATGCAGGTGGGCACCCACTGTGGCTCCGGGTGGCTCCAAGGACGCCAGTACCTTCCAGCCTCCCCATCAGCCCCTCGGCCAGGCCCGATGGTGCCAGTGCTCTGCACCTAGTGTCCCTCCAAAGTCCCTCTCCCCGCACAGATGGCCCAGGGGAAACAAGGGCTGATCCCAGGGACAGGGCCTGGGCGGGTGTCAGCATGCACTGGTTCTGTTCAGATGGGAGGGGTGGAGAAAGTTCCCGTCAGAAGCCCCCAGGCCCCACTGGTCACTGACCAGTGTCCCTGGAAGCGGAGCTAGCAGCTGGTCAGCATGGCCCTGCGCTGTCTCTAGCCATCTCCTAAAAGGACCGTTGCCACCCCCAGGCTGCTGGTAAATTCTACCCCCGCTAGTGAACCACAGCCTGCAGCGAGGCCCGACAGTGGCCAGGGCAGATGGCCAGGGGACAGCTAATGAGCTCTTCCCATCCGGCAGCCCCGAGGTGACACCCCAGGTTTTGTCTCTGCTGGGCTGGGATGAAGGCTCAGCCCCAGCCAGGCATTGGTGGGAAGGCAGCCCTTCTGTCCCCACCAGCTCCCACATTTGCTGTGTCCCCAGAGGGGGCTCTGGTGCACTCTGAGGGCACAGGAGGACCAGCAGGACCTGGCTCGGAGAGTGGGTCAGAGACCCCGTCCTGAATGGCCCTTCCAGGAGGGCAGACGTGTGTGTGGGTGCCGTCCCACTCACAGGAACCTACGGGACAGGTGAAGGGTGTCAGCCTCCTGTCCCCCTTCAGGAGTCCCCAGAGAAGCTGTCCCATGGAGGCGCTGGTTGGGAGTCTACCCTGAGTGTGACTCACTGCCCCCCGCAGCCACCTCAGAGGGATACAGCTCTGTCACTGACCCCTGCCGAGACGCCCAGGCTTCTCAGAGCCTGGGGACCCTGGCCTCTCACAGGACCCCTGGGGACAGGCAGGCAAGCACCCTAGCTCCAGCCCAGCAGCACCCGGGTGGGTCGGAGGCAGAGGGACAGCCAGACCCACGGGTACCCGGACTCGCTTCAGCCTGGGCGTCTCTGCCTCTTCCCTTTATCTGCCTCCCTCAGGAACTGTGCCAAGCAAGTCCTGGAAATCGGGTTTATTTCGGGGGGCCCTCTCCCTGGGGTCTCCCTCCCGGGGACTCGGGGTCCAGGCGGGGCCTGGCGCAGGCCCAGCCTCCTGGTGAGGCCCATGCTCGCTGAGCCGGGGCCGCCGTGCCCAGTGCCGTGCGCCCTGCCCGCCCCTAGCTCTTCTTGGCCTCCTGCTCGCGCCGCCGGAGCTTGTCCCGTTGCCGCGCGGCCTTCTCCTGTGCCTTGCGCTCCTTCTCCGCGGCCGCCGCCAACTCCTTCAGCTTCCGCTTCACCAGTGCCCGGTCATGCGCGTTGCTGAGGCCCAGGCTCTGGGGAGGAATCCCAGGGTGTGGAGGGAAGCTCACGGGAGCCATCTGCCCGGCCCACCCAATCTGGCGGCCTTCTGCCCCTCAGCGCTCCCTGCAGAGCTCCGGGGTCCTCCCGCTTTTCCCCCCACACCCTCATCTGTCCTGCCCAGATCTGGAGTGGTTGGAAGAGAGGGCTGAGCAGACCAACCAAAAGTCCGGCAGAGATCAGAGGCCTCCCCTCTACTCTGTCTGTGACCCACATGGCCACCAGCCTCTGGGGATGAAAATCAGAGCCACCGGGAAAGAGGCCTTGCTTCTCACGACCCCGGGAAACTTATTCAGTCCCGAAGTACAAGGTCAGCCTGGAGCAGAAGTCAGATGAAGTGAGGGGCTTGAGTTTCACGTCAGACTGGGGTCCCCAGTGAGAGGGCAAAGATTAACAAAGACCCGGCCTGAGGTCAGAGCTCAGCGCAGTGGATAGAAGGCGGGTGGCGAGGTCAGCCAGGGATGCAGGGCAGGGCTGGTGGTTGAAGGTCAGGATGAGGGTCCCTGATCTTGAAGGTTACCACGCAAGGTCACGACGCTTGCCCTTGGACCTACCTTCAGTTTGCTTCCGTCCAGCTGCAGCAGCTGCGGCCCGTCCACCTGCCGGGCAGCGAACTCGGCGGCGTACTGCTCCAGGCTGAGGCTCTGCAGCCACTGGCCCACCTGCTGGCTGGTCCAGTGCTGGACGGCGGGGAGGGGCTCATCCAGGAACTGGGCAGAAACCGCAGGAGTGAGGGGGCTGGGCCCGCACACCGGCCCCCACGGGAACACAGGCTGGCGCTGCTCACCTCATCTGAAGACTGGGACAGCGTGTGGTAGGGGTATGAGCACTTGGCTTCCTCCCGAGGGCCACTCGGGATCTTGGGGCTGCTGCTGGGTGGCGTGGAGTCGTCACTCAGGGTGGATTCCTGGATGGGAAGGCTCGAGTTCAACCCCAAGCAAATGGAGTCCCCCGCCTCCAAACCCACTCCATCTAGGTGGGGCTGAGGTCCTAGTCTAGGCACCAAAGTGTGAGGCAGGAGCTTGTAGGATACAGCACGGGGCCTGGTGACCCGTGCGAGGCATCAGGATCTGCAGGTAGGCAGCAATCCAGAGAACGCGGAGGTGTCACTAAGCCAGTGGAAGTCAGCAACAGGCATTGCTTCCTACAGGCAGCCCACTGCGACTCGCCCAGGCTGGGCCAGGGGTTGTGGGTGTGCGCCTCCCACCTGGCCTCTAGCTCCGTGGCTAGCATTTGACCTCCCTGGGCTATGTCTTGGTGTCCCCAGAGCCCAGCACAGGGAAAGGAAGAACATGAGGGACCCAGGAAGGGTCTGTGTGAGTCCTGAGTAAATCTCTTCTCTCCAGACCTTCACCTGCTCATTGGCCCAGTGGGGAGGAGAGTGCCTGCCTCCTGCCTCACTGTTAAAGCAAGAACAAGTATTTGGGGGCTTTATACACTGTTGAGTGCTGTGTGCACAGGCGCAGATGCCCCACGCTGCCTCTGTTTCTCTGTCTTATGTCACAGGGCTGTAACCCCCCTGGGCTGGGGTCCTATGCTGCTCTATCTCTGAAGCTTCACCCACCAGGCAGGTGCTCCAGAACTGAGCCAGACAAAACAGTCGAGTCGGGCCTGGAGACACAGACTGGGTGAATGGGAGGGGGACCCGCATTCAGAGATGAGGGCAGAATGGAGCAGGCAGTGAATGAATCCAGGAATGAATGAATTCCTCAGAATATGAATGAGTGTGCAGAAGAAGGAATGAATTCAGAGGACGGATGAAGGAACAGATCTCTGAGTAGCTCTGTGGATGAACAAAGGGACCACAGGGAGGCCTGGACCCCGGCTGGGAGTGTGTCCTCTTGGCACCTGAGTCTAGGGGACAGTGTAGGGACGGGAAAGCCCCAGGCTTACCTGGGAGGCTGACTTCTTAGGGCTGAAGCCCTCGTGTTTTGGGGAGCAGGCCGGGGAGGTGGTGCTGCCTGAGGATGCCGAGCCCTTGCCGCTGTCCGTGAACCAGGAAAAGGGCAGGAATGGGGAGCCCCCTGACCTGCCGGAGCCCTCCACCGATTCCCTGTGGAGAGAGTGTCCCGCGTGGGTGTGGGCGTCCAGGGGCAGTGCAGGCCAGGGCGGGCAGCCGGGGCACCTCTCACCTGCTGCCCATGGATAGGCGGTTGCTGCCCTTCTCCTTCCGGCTCTTGCCAGTGGATGCCCGGCGGAGGGTGACCCTGTGGGACACAGGGAAGTGGGCAGAGCTGTCCACGGTGCCACCCTTACCCCTGCAGCTCTGAGCCCTGCACCCCGCGCCCTCCACTCACCCCAGGTCCAGGAACTTCCGGCGTGTTTTCTTATCCAGGCCGATGGTAGGGCTGGCGGGCTCAGGGGGGCTGGCATCTCGGCTGTCATCTTTGGGGAAAGAGAGGGGAGGAAATAGCCGGAGAGGTGGCTTGCTGGGGGGTTGGGGGGTGGGTGTAGGGATTCTCTTGCCTTAGAATCAGGCGACCCAGCTCTGGTGACTTTCAATGGCTGAGTGTCCTCTCTGAGGTTCCTTCACCTCAAATTTGAGGATAATAACACCTGCCCCTTCCCAGGTGTCTAATGTGACGCTCGGAGAACCTTTCACAAACTCTGACGCACTTCACACACTAAGAAGCAGGGACCACTACCACTGACTGTTCATTATATCCTGCTTGGGGCCGGGGATTTAGCTCAGTGGCGTAAGCGCCTGCTTGGCAGGCGCGAGGTAGTGAGTTCGATCCCCAGTACCAAAAAAAAAAAAAAAAATTATATCCTGCTCGTTTCTCTCCTAAAACGCACGCCCCGAGAGGACAGGGCGCCTGCTTGCTCTGGGACTTGGCAGCCAGCAGCGCCTGGCGCGCCGCGAGCCCGCGCGGTTCCGGTGCGCCCCGGCAGGGGGCGCCGCGCTCACCTTCGCTGTGCGGCTCGGCGCGCGGGTGGCGGCGAACGAAGCTGGGCGAGCTGTCGGAGGAGGGCGCGGAGCGCGGCGGCGACCCCGAGGCAGCAGCCAGGCCCTCGTGCGACGCGGCGTTGTGCAGGGGCCGGTAGCGCGCGAGCGGCGAGGGCGGCGGCTCGTCCTCGTCCAGGCTGCGGCGCAACCCCGGAGGCTCCAGGCAGAAAGAGCCACCGGCCGGGGAGCCTGGGCCCGAGTGCAGAGGCGAGCGCAGTCGGTGCAGCGGACTCCCGCAGCCGTCGGTCACCTGGGGTAGGGGACACCGGGTCACTCCGGACGGTGTGCCCGCCCGAGATGAACACTTCTGGGACCTTCTGGGACCTGGAGGGAAGGTTTCCTTGCGGCCTGGGGCAGGGGTGAGGGCTGCCTGCTTGACTTTCTAACTGAAACATGGTGGTTACTGAACGCTCCTGCCTCGATTTTGCCATCTGTGAAATAGGGTAATACCTTCCTCAAAAAGGTGGTGTGGGCCAGAGTTTGATGGCGTTTCTATGGCAGATGCCCGAGGTACAGATTTTCCAGGGACTGGAGCTGTGTGTGTGTGTGTGTCTTGTCCCCACCTTGCCTCCAGGCCCATCAGAGCCTTCCCCGTCCTCTGCAGAACTGGCGCTGTCCCGAAGCCTGGAGCGGGAGGGCCGGTGTCTCCGGCCCTTGGCCAGTAGCTGGGCCCGGGCCTTGTGTAAACTGCTGTCCAGTCTGGCGGTCTCTGGCACAGCCAAGTCCAGGTCTGCAAATGGGATGAAAGGGGCAGAAACCACAGGCTGGGGACCAGCCAGGGCAGCTTGGGGACACGGCACAGACCTCCCTCTCTGGAACTCACACCCCCATCTGGGTCCTAATGTTCAGGTAGGAGTCTGCAAGTGAGGGAGAAGGAGGGACGCAGGGTGACATCTCTAGGCGTACAAGGAGGCGGCTCTGGGAGGAGAAGGATGGGGGGACAAGGCTGCAATGACCATGGTGACAATGGCTCAGAGAGGTCAGATCACTTGACTGAAGCTATCAGCTGGACATAGCCTGGGATTTCTGCCTGGCTGTCCCCTGCTTTGGACACTGTCATGCTGTGCCACACTTGGGGCATTCAGGGTTAGCACCGCTGAGCTTGGGAGGGGGCTGCAATGGAAGCAGGGCCAAGAGACCCCCCCCCGGCCAGTGGCAGTGTTAGGAAGAAGTCCCCCAGGCCCCTGAAGCCTGTCCCTTGCTTCCTGGGGCCTGTGGTTCCCAGCTAGACTCTGCATGCCGACCTGGAGGGAGAGGAGGTGGACCCAGTGGGTGGCACACAGAAGTGCTTACTGGTCAGTATCCCATTTCCTGTGCCCCCCAGCCGAGAGTGACCTCCTTCTGTACTGTCCCTGACCTTGGCTCTGGGGTGTCCAAACAGAAGAGATTCTTCCTGGGCCTCAGGATGGGTCCGCACCGTTCTTCCCCACCCTACCCCACCCATTCACTCAGGCCCGACCTGTCTTGCTTGCTCCTCTCTTATCTGTAGTCGCCCCTGAAGTTACCCTTGGTTTAGTGATCACTTATGTCTATTTCCAGCCTTGTCCCCTCTCCTGAGTGGGTTCCACACACCTCAGATTCAACCCACCAAAAGGAACTCATCGGCTGGGCATGGTGGCACATGCTTGTAATCCCAGCACCCAGGAGGCTGAGGCAGGAGGATCACTGCAAATTCAAGACCAGCCTGGGCTACATAGTGAGTTCAAGGCCAGCCTGGGTTACACAGCAAGACCCTGTCTCAGGGGTGGGGGGGAAGCCCCAAACAGACAAAACCAAAAAGAACCCATTAACCAAGTATGGTGACACATACCTGTAATCTTCAGGAGGTTGAGGCAGGAGGATTGCAAGTCTGAGTCCTCAGCATGACTCTGTCTTAAATAACAAACCCAAACCATCATCTTGCCTGAGAGGCGCCTCCTCTCCTTCCCTGGCTCAGTGAAAGGCCTACCATCTATCTGCCCAAGTCACCAGAGTCAGGTGTCTGTGAAGTTCCCTTGTCCTCGGCCCTAGCCCCAGTTGGTAATTCCTGTGTCCAATCATCTGCTTGACACCTGCACTTGGGTGCCAGTGGGCATCTTCAACTTTCAGGAGAATCCAGGGGAACAGCAGCCCCATCCTTCGGTGGCTCAGGCCAAACCTGGGGTTGCGAGGGCATGCCTCACGTCATTCACCACCATTCTAAGGACTCATCCAGCCACGGTTCCTGTTACCTCTACTTTATCTTCTCTTTTCTTTCTTTCTTTCTTTCTTTCTTTCTTTTTTTTTTTCTTTTTGAGACAGGGTCTCGCTATGCAGTTCAGGCTGGCCTTGAGCTCACTTTGTAGCCCAGCCTGGTTTTGAGCTTGTGATGATCCTCCTGCTTCAGCCTCCCAACTGTTGGGATTACAGGCCTGCACCACCATGCCTGGCTCTTTTTTTTTTTTTCTTTTTTTGAGATGAGGGTCTCACTATACAGTTCGGGTTGGCCTTTGAACTCTCTATGTAGTCCAGGCTGGTCTCGAATTCATGACGATGCTCCGGCTTCAGTCACTCAAGCGCGGGGATTACAGGTGTGCACCACCACACCTGGCTCTAACCAGGCACACTGAAATATTTATGGGGCAGTGATATATTTTGGATTAAGTTCAAAATAATCCAGGGCGAGGGGGTCGGAGGTGGGTAGAGGAGAAAAGTGCCTGCCGCGGCTTGGCATGGCCGAGGTGGGGCGATGGCGCATGCGCGGGTGACAGAGACCCCCCCTGCGCTCCTCTCCTGTGCGGGTGCAGGGGCCCCACTGCTTCTGTGCACGCCTACACTCACACTCGTGCCCGCATATGGAGGCAGAGAACCCACGGCCTCCCTGGTCCAGGTCAGCATCCTCTCTTTTGCCTCCACGACTACACAAAGCCTCCTATCTGGTCCTCCTGCCTCCTCCCTTCCCTTGCACGGTCTATTTTCAACACGCCAGCCGCCGTCAGAGTGATCCTAATGCAACCTGTCAGCTCTGTCACTCCTCCTCTCCGCACCTTCCGGTGACTTCCATCTCTCGAAAACTGAGAGGCAAAGTTTTCCCAGTGGCCTCACAGACTTGTTCTGTGCCCCCCTCACCTCTCTGAGCTGCCGCTTCTCTCCCTCGAGTCCAGCCTGGACCCCAGGGCCTTTGCACATGTTTTTCTGACTTCCTGTGCGCCTCCTACCACAGATTCCTGCATGATTCTCTTCCCTGCCTCCTCAGGTCTTTGCTTAAATGAGGCCCTTGCTGACCTCTCAGTATCTAACACCTTCCCCCACACCTTCCAAAACTCCCACTCCTATTTTCCCAACATCATTCATCACACTCCAGCATGCTGTATACATATTTAAATTGCTTTTTCTACCCATCAGACGATCAGCTCCACGTGGACAGCTTTTTCTCTATTTTGGTCACCACCACAGGTATTGGGCAGTGCCTGGCACACTGTAGGTGCGTAGTAAATGCTGTTCGAATGGCAGAACAGATCTGTATTGGTCAGCCTTTTCCAAAGGCACAGAACCCCGCCTGCCTGTCCCCTCCCTCTGGTTGCACTGTCCCGGCTCAGGCCTCTGCCAGCGGCTGCCATCCACACGTCAACCTCTCGCCGGTACTGAGCCAGGAGCTCCATGAGCCTCTGCCAGCTGGGGGAAGGGCAGCTACCATCAGGACAGCTGCTGTCTTGGACCCGGGCTGCACTCTGCTGTCTGAGCAGCGCCCGCTTCACTTGTGTTTTCAGCCCTGGGGCTGAGCTGGGGGCGGGAAAGCTCCATCCCAGACCCCTGCCACAGACTCTGCAGGCTCTGCAGGAAGCAGCAGGGACTGAGGACCGCAGAGTAGTAATAGCTGCCCCTCGCTGCGCTCTTGTGGTGCTAGGACTCCGGGAACCCCCAGGGCAGCCTCAATGTACCCAAGGGTGTGCAGCTGGGAAGAGTCGGCCTTGGTTAAAGATAAGCAGCCTGGCTTGCATGTAACTACCATGTATGCGATATCTATCCATCCACTCTCTCTTTCTTCTTTTGAGACAAGGTAGTTCAGACCCTGGCCTTGAACTCACAGTGTAGCCCAGGCTGGCCTCAAACTTTGCAGTGATCCTCCTGCCTCAGCCTCCTGGAATACTGAGGGCTGGGATCACCGTATACCACAACACCCTAGTGGGATATCTTTTCTGAAGGAGAGATGGGAGCGTGTCTGGAGTCCAGACTTTCATTTTGTGGGTGGGAAAGTGAAGCTCAGAGAGGAGAGGTCCGGTCTGGCTGCAGAAGAAGTTAGGATGATGGCCGGGTCTCCTGGCTCCTGTCGGCGGCGCTGTCAAATCCTCTCCTCTCCCCTTCTGGCACTCAGCCAGCCCGCGCCGGGGAGAAAGGTCCCCAGCTCCCCACTCTGGGCCCCGCGGGCCCTGTGGTCCTCTTACGGTGGAGAACGTAGAGAGCAGAGAGACTCTGGAGGGCTTGGGGTTTTGAGGCAAGATGGGGCGGCCTCTCCTGGCCCCTGGTCCACCACGGTTCCCCTCTGCCCCTTCTCCATCTCTTTCCCCTCTCCTCCTCTTCCTCCCACTCCTGGCCCCGGGCAGTGGGAGTAATGAATATTTAATTGCCTTTCACCTCAGGACGCTGGGCCCAGCTACCTCAGCCTCAGCGAGAGGAGAACAAGAAGGGCCGGGTGGGAGCAGGCAGTGCGGAGGCAGAGGAGCCCAGCGGTGCCATCAGGCCAGGGTCAGGCAGGGCCGGTGGGAGGCTGGGGTGGGTCAGGGTCCCAGAGCAGCAGGAAGGAAGAGGATGGAGGAAAGCAGAGATGGAGAGAGAGGGGCCGCTGGGCTGGTCCAGGTACAAGAGCCCTCCAGCCTGCACATCTCCTGGGTGTCCTCCCCCCTGCCAGGCCCGGCACCTTCTGCCCCAGGGCCTGCTGGGAGCTCCGCCCTGCTGGGGTTCTGTCTCCTGCCCCAGGGCCTGCTGGGAGCTCCGCCCTGCTGGGGTTCTGTCTCCCGTGATGGCACAGGTGGGGAGGGGAGTCATCCACACCAGTGTGTGTCAAGGGGCCTCTCCGGGGCACCCGGGCTGGTCATGTGCTGAGTTTGATTTCAGTGTGCAGCTGTTTAGGGTGAGGCTCTGTGTCCTGCTGTAGGACCCCGGGAAGTCACATGTGTCATCTGGTTGGAGTAGACAAGTAGACAACACAGGGGCTGGGGGCAGGAGGTTGGGCAGTCTGAGGGTCCAATCGTGATCTTTTTTTGTTTTTGAGACACAGTCTCACTATGTAGTTCAGGCTGGCCTTGAACTCACTATGTAGCCAAGGCTGGCCTCAAACTAAAGGCAGTCCTCCTGCCTCAGCCTCCTTAGCACTGGGCATATAGGTGTGCACCATCACACCTGTCTATTGCCATGTGATCTTTAAAGCAAGCCACTTCAGCACCCTGCACCCTGCCCTCCTTGTGTGTAAGGTGGGATAACTTCTTACACACGCACACACACACAGAAGCACCGCCCCCAATCTGCCCTTCCCTGTTCAGGCCCAGGGTATGGGAAGGATGTGCTCTACAGCTGTGATGACTGCTACAGACGACACACAGAACTTACCAAAAACTTCATCCGCAGGGTCTCGGAGCTTTGAAGAAGCCATGACTCAAGGGAGCTGAGAAGTAGGGAGAAAGAAGGAAAGAAAGAGAAAGACAGACACCAGCTAAGTTCAAGTTGGTTGAGCCAGGAGAAGGACTGTGGGCTGCCTGGTCCTGACCCACTGGCGCCTTCCCTTCCTTTCAAACCCTTCCTGCTGCCCCTGAAAGAGAAGCCACCCTGCTCTTCCCCCAGACCAGAGGGTGCTTGGGCAGGAGGTTTTGGCACAAGGGCTGGGCTGAAGCCAGTCCTGGGCAGAGACA
>RJWM01012096.1:0-57793 GCA_004363535.1 Dasyprocta punctata | reverse complement strand
CCCCGGAAGGCAGTCCATGTTTAGTCCTGATCCGTGCCTGTGCCGCTCGGGCCGGGCGGGGGCCCCTCGAGGAGCCCCTCTCGTTCTCCTCCAAGGTCCCAGGTCAGGACCCCGGAAGGCAGTCCATGTTTAGTCCTGATCCGTGCCTGTGCTGCTCGGGCCGGGCCTTTGGGGGATTTTTTAGTTGTTTTTCTCATTGCTGAGACAAAATACCCAACATCCTAAATTAAAGGGGGAAAAGCTTATTTTGGTTTATAGTTTGTAGAGGTTTCAGTCCATAGTCAGCTGGTTTGAAGGCAGGGTGGCATGGCAGAAGAGAAACAGTCCATGGCAAAACAGGGCAAGCAGAAGGCAGCCAGCAGTGAAGTAGCAAGCAGCAAGGAACAAACAGCAAAATATCAAAGCAGCATGCCAAGCACCATCTGACATCAGCCTTCTTTGTGTCTCATATTCTATCCAGACTACCTGCCCTTAGGGTGGGTAGAACTCACATTCAGGGTGGGGCACGCTTAATTCTAGCATCACATCCTTAATCCCAGCATCACACCCTCTACTACAGCTACCCCCAAAATCCCCACCTATGGCTCCATGAGGCTTTCAGGAGACATCCAGATATAAACCGTAATGGGACATTTTAGATTTAAACCATAACTTTTCACTCTGGGCCTCTAAAAGACTTTTGTTCATCTGATAATGCAAAATTCATTTATTCCATCTCCAAGAGTCACCAAAGTCTTAATAGTTTCAGCACTGCTGAAAAGTCTAAGTTCAAAGTCTCCTCTGAGACTCAAAGCAAACTCTTACGTGTGATCCCTGGGAGAAATTACAAAGAAAGTTAAATACTTCCAACACATAATGGCCCAAGACAAACATTCCCATTCCAACTGAGAAAGATTGGGGAATACAAAGAAACGGGACCAAAGCAAGACCCGAATGTAGCAGGGCAAACATAAAATCCTGTAGTTCCATGTCCAACATCTGGAGCAAGTTGATGTGAACTCACGGGACAGTCAGATGTGAACTCTAAAAGACTTGGATGGCCACACCCCTATGACGTTGCTGGTTATAGGCCACATACTTCTTTCTTGATCAGACTCCAAGGATATCCTGCAGTTTTCCTTAGCAGACATTTGTTCTACATTCTCGAAGTCTCCAATTTCCTGTAGTCCCCATTCACATTTGGCTTTACCCTCGTAATGTAGGGACAGTTAGAGGGGCATGTAGGCAGGAATTTGGGACATGACCTGGGTGGCTTACAGTTACAGAAACGGTCACATGCTTACTTTGTACCATGTACTTGAGGAAGTTGCCTTTTGTGAAAACTTTGCATGCATTTACTGTGTGTTTCTAGACACTTTGGTGTTTGTTCATCCCTGATTGGTCTAGATTACACCATCAAAAGTTATTTTTAGAGACCCAGTTACCCCTATAAACGTGAGTACCTTCCCAAAATACCCATGAGAGACTCGCTTGAGTTCTCCCTACCTTGTAGCATACTATCTGATAGATTTTTCCCACATTTGTGATATTACAAGTAACTCATTGCTTTGCATTAGTTTCATTTCTGACTTCCTCATTCTCTGCCAAATCTGGCTTCTCTGCTCTTCACCAGAGGCATATAGTTTTGGGCCAGCCTCACCACACTTCTCCATTGTTTGCTGGTTGTTCAGCATGGACCTGAGAAATGGAGGGTTGTTTCACAAGAGACCCCTAGCTCCCCATGCCCCCACCAGACATGATAGCTTCATGTATTTCCCTCTCAGGGCCTGCTGCCTGGCTTCCCTGGCCTTCTTCTGAAATATTGGTGAAAATCTCCATAATCCCACAATTCTTGCATTCCATATTTCTCTAAAACCAGTACAATGTGAAAAACACCAAGGCCTGCCCTAGCTAGAGAGAGACTATGTGAGCTACAACCAGCAAGTTTATAGGGGTGGGAGGGCTGGGAGTTTGGCTCAGTGGCTTAAGCGCCTGTCTGGCAGGTGCGAGGCTGTGAGTTCAATTCCCTGTACCGCAAAAAAAAAAAAAAAAAAAAGTTTATAGGGGTGGGGTGGCCCAACTCATTTGGAGCTTAAATCTCACCACCACATGTCTTGGGTGCTGGACATGGAGCCACAGGATTTAATGTTTTCCCTGCTGAATTTCACCCTTTTTTGATCCTTTTTTTTTTCTTTTTTTAAAAATCTCAGTCTTCCTCCCTTTTAGAATGGGAATGTTTACCTTGTGCCATTGTATGTTGGACGTATTTAACTTTCTTTTTGATTTTTTGCTGACAGTTTTCCTTCAGCCTCAGAAGACACTTCGAACTTGAATGTTGAAGCTGTTAAGCTTTGATGAATTTTGGAAACAGATTAAATGCATTTTTCAAGGGATGAATACGAGCCTTTTGAGGGCCAGGGGAAGAGTGTTATGGCTTAGATATAAATTGTCCCCCCACCAAAAAAAAAAGTCTTGTATGTTCAGAGATGGGGCTTTTGGAAAGTATTGAATCATGGGTTGCTATACCCACGCATTGATGAGTTCAGTAACTGGAGGTGCTGTATGAAAATGATTGCAAGAGGTGAGTTATTAGACACATGATCATAGCAGTTATATTCCTATGTCTACCCACTTCCCATCTCTTCTCCCCTTCCTCTTTATCTCTCTCTTGTTGCCATGGGTTGAACAAGTAGCTTTCCTCCACCAGGCCCTTCCATCGTGTCATTTCTGCATTGGAGTCAGCTGCTCATGGTCTGAATTCTCTGAGATGATGAACCAAATGAACACTCTCCTCCTTTACTTTGTGGATGTCATATGTTTTGTCCCAGTGACAGGAAATCTGACTAATACACTCTTACTGGTCCAACTATCTTGGATCTAAGACAATTGCTTGGAATATTCACTACTTTGGAAAATATTTTTTCTTGAATTTATTTGTGGATTCTTCAGCTCTATTTAGTATTGCCATCAATCTGGTTTTTGTTTGTTTATTTCATGTTTTAACCATGATTTCTAAAATTTCAAGTCCACTGATCTTCAAGTGCTCCCTTATAGCTTTGCTATACACCACAAATACTATGACATTTATTTAAATAAAGTATTGGTTGGAAGGGAATATAAATGCATCTGATCTGTTACCTGGGCTATAGTTTTCTAGTGAACATGAATATCATTTTTTCAATTAGAGCCTTTTTCCAAAATGGAGTATTTGACACTGCCTAGTATGTATAGTTCCTCATAACTGTAACTACATTCTACTTCTCTCATTCTGTAAAAAATTCAACTCAGAGACATAAATTAAAGACTTGAAACTACTAGGAAAAAAAACGTGGTGAAGTACTTTAAGACATCAGTGTGGGCAATTATTTTTTGATGACTCCTAAAAGTACAAACAACAAAAACAAAAGTATAATCATGAAATTATATCTAATTAAAACTTATGTGCAAAGTTAAAAAAATAGAGTGAAGAGACAACCCACAAAATGGGAAAAATTGCTAATTATTCATCTGGCAAATGACTAATATCCACAATATATAAGGAACTAAGAAAACTTAACAACAAAAATACAAATAATCCAATTTTAAAATGGGCGAATTGTCTGAAAGGACATTTCTTAAAAGAGGAAATACAAATGGCTAACAAATACCCCCAAAATACTCAATACCATTAGCCATAAGAAAAATACAAATTAAAAATACAATGGAGATGTCATCTACCCCAGAGAGAATGATTATTATTTTTTAAATGCTGAAAAAGATTTTGAGAAAATAAAATAACTCTCATACACTTCTGATGAGAATGTAAAATAGCAACACCATTATGGAGTATAGTGACTTTTCAAAAAACAGAAAATAGATCTACTATATGATCCAGCTATCCTTCTTTTGGCTATATATCCAAAGGAAATAAAATCAGCACATGAAAGAGATACCTGCACCCATGTTTATTGTGGCACCATTCATATTAACCAGATATAGAATCAATCCAGGTATCCATAAATGGATAAAGAAAATGTGGAGCATTATCCAGCGACAAAGAATAATAAAATCCTGTCATTTGCAGCAAAATGCATGGAACTACAGGACATTAAGTGAAATAAACAAAATACAGAAAGACAAGTATCACATATTCCCTTTCTTATGTGGAAGTTAAACAAATGTCAATCTAAACATAGAATATTAGAGTTTGTGGAGGGTGGGAGAAGGGTGATTAAAGGAGGATTGACTTGGTTGGTGCAATCTGTATGCATGTATTGAATATCATATTGAATGCCATTAATATGCACAATATGTTAATCAAAAAAATTTTTTAAAAAAAATGTAAATTATATTTTACCCATTGTCCAAACTAATAAAATAATGTTATGTAACATTTCCATAAAATCCTGCATCCAACTATATATCAGGACCTCTTTTCCTGCATTACCAAGGACCTATTTAAATTCCACCCTCAAACAGGTCATTGTTGAACTATGGAAAAGTTATTGATATTTTAAAAACAAGAACTATGCAAAGAATTAAAATTTAGAGAGCCAATTTTTTAAATTCTTAATATTTCTAACATGATAACTGTTCTTTGATTCCTTCGGGTTTCTCAAAGAAATAATATGGCAATATCAGTTGCAAATAATAAAAAGTTTTTATCTTTTTTTCATACTACTTGATCTTTAAGGATTTGTTCCTTTACTCATACAGGTTATTACCACTCAGTTTTATACTAGAAAAGTGTGCACTTTGTTGAGTGTTTCAACTTTATTTGTATCTGTTGTTTTTACTACTCACTAATAATGTGCATGCTTTTCTTTTTCTTTGATTTACTATGGAATGTGATTTTTAACTGGAGGAATTCTGAATAACTGCAATATCTTATTTTAAATACATACTTTTATCATATTGTAAAAACTTCCTAATCTTCCCTTTTATTATTAATTAACTGCTACTTATTATACAGCAACTTTTAAGATGACTGCAATTTTTTTTTTAATCTTAAGAGAACTCTTTGAGGGATTTGCTAACATTACAGTCTTTTAAAAAGTGGAAACACTAAAGCCAAGAGAGATTAATTTCTCGAGGTCACCTAAGAAGCAAACACCAAAATAATGATTTCAATCCAGGTCTGTCTGAATGAGACCTTGCCCTCTTAATCACATTAGAGTGCCATTATGAGTACATACACGTGAGTAGTTTTTCTCACATCTTCATCTCATACAAAGGAGGCTGTAGAAGGGAAATAGCTAAAGATTGAGAACCTGAGATGCTACTGTCCAGATTTAGGCTTTTGAGTGAGCAGAGGTAAATAGAAAAGAGCAATAGCAAGTCCTTGTTGTCCCTCTTCTTCTCGGGGAGCAGGGGTGGGCCAGGATGGATTTGACCATTCTGGCCACCTCTACTGGAGTTTTTCCATTGCTCAGCTTACCTGTTACTCATGGCTTCCTCCACCACAGAGTAGGGAGTATACCTGATGCTGGGCCCATATTGGTATAGTTTATTTAGATTCTTCCAAAATGACTCAACAGCCATATACTGGGTTGAATAACACCACCACAAAATAAAAACACACCTGGAACATGTGAATGCAGCATTATATGGAAATAGTCGTTTGCTGATGTAATCAATGTCAGATGCGATATACTGAGTTAGGGTGGACTCTAGTCTGTGATTGGTGTTCCTTTAAGAGAGGAATTAGACACAGACACCCACAAGAGAAATGATCATGTGAAGATTAAGGCAGAAATAGAATGTGCTGCCATTACCACGAAACACCAAGGGGTAATCCTACCAGAGAATCTAGAAAAAGAAAGGAAGGATACTTTGCCAGAACTTTTGGAAAAAGCATGCTCTGCTGGCATAGTGATTTCAGGCTTCTGACCTCCAGAACTGTGAGGGAATAAATTTCTGCTATTTTAAAGCCACCTAGTTCATGGCAAATTTTTAGAAAACTAATAAAACAGGAAGTCCCCCCCAACCCGCCCCGCGTATCTGCCCTAGTCAGACCCCCCTTCTAAAAGCAAGTAAATTATAATATTCCACTGGGGGCAGAGGCTTGTATGTGAAGTGTTATTCTTCAGCCTCAAAAAGAGACATTAATTGAGTAATCAGCTAGAGCAATAACTACATTTAGTGATTCTACATTTAGCTTTCTATAGATTTTTCAAGCTAGGTGCACAAACACACTAAAACATAGGCCATTGTAAAATTTTCTTTTCTTCAAAATCTGATAATTGAAGTAATAACGTCATTCTTATTCTTATGTCTTTAAAAGATACTTGACAGAATAAGCATATAAGTTATTTCCACAGCTTTCATTTTCTTTTTTGGTAAATTGCTTTTGGTTCTAACTTTTCAAAATGTTCCAACATGGAGAAAAAAGGGTATTTCTTTGAGTATTATTCTCTGGGCTTGTAGAATTTGTGCAATGGAGTTACTTTCACATAATGAAATTTTTGGTTTCCTGGCATCCCTGATTTTGATAACTATAGGACTTGTTTTATCTCATTATTTCTAGTGCTACTTTTATTTATAAACTTCTTGTATTAACAGGATTTTTCTCTGCTCTTCATTGAGTATTTGAACATCCTTGAGTTTCTGGATTACTGTACTTGATTTCGCTCTTGACAACCTCGTGATCTTTTTTCTCCTTACATAATTTCCACATTTTTTGCAGGTCTTTGATTTTGTAACTCATTTTGTTTTTAGCAGTCATTGTTTATTTCTTTTAAACTTGTAACTCATTCAAGCCTCCTTCAGGAGTTGCTCCTGCCTTTCAGTTAGCTTCTTCAGCTGGTGCTGCAGAATGCCTTGATTGAATCAGGGTCACTGTATTTACTTAGAATGGTTCATTGTTCCCTAAATCTGCACTGTGAGTTATTGATTATTTTTATCAGATGACATTATTGTTTTTCTGCTATAGAAGCCAGGAGGAAGCATTTAGGACTGTTTTCAATCCACCATCTTCCAAAAACTCCTTATTCTCATTAAACCTTTTGTGCCAAACTGTTGCTTTTGACATGTCTTTATCAACTTAGGTTCCTTTTCACTTGCAATTTTTGCTTTGTATAAATTTCATTACCAATTCTTTATTCTAAATTACTCATTCAGTGTCATACCAATATAAATAACATATTTATTTCTTATAAGAGCTAGCACAAGATTGACTCATCTATCCAAATCTAGCATTTTAAAATCTTATTTTTTCAGTACTGGGAATTGAACCCACAGTTTTATACTAAACTGCATCTCCAACCCTTTTTTATTTCTTACTTTGAGAGAGGGTCTCATCAAGTCTAGGCTCAAACTTGCAATCTTCCTGTAGCAGTCTCCCAGAGTGCTAGGATTACAGGGTGTGCTATAAAGCATGGCTCTAAAACTTTTTAAAAATATCATAGGGAGGGGAAATGGTTGTAAAAAGAATGTGTTTTGTACAAGTGCTAATGTAATCATGTACAGCAAACACATACTAATAAAAAGTTGACCGGGCATGGTGGTACACTCCTGTAATCCCAGCATTTGGGAGGCTGAGATTGGAGGATCACCAGGAGTTTGAGGCCAGCTTGGGCTACATAGTGAGTTCAAGGCCATCCTGCACTACAAAGCAATACTGTCTCAAAACAAAAAGAGGAACAAAAACAAAACAAAAACAAATGATCCCCCTAAAATAGCAAAATAAGTAAAAAGTGAAAAAAAAGAGAAAATAAAGTATAGCCATTGTTAAGAAACATTTGAGAAACAATTTGTATATACTTTTTATGAGCATTATTATAAACTTTTGTATAAATTATTACAGAGATGTGTATCAACACATTTTCATGGCCATATGATATTCCACTAACAGACAGCATCATTCCCCCAGAGCTGAACATTTAGTGTGTAGATATTGTCTGTATTATTTAGGTCTACTAAGCATGCTTTCCTTCTTCAGGTATTATAAGTCTTACATCACCTTCTATTTGTGAAATGACCTTTCCTCTACTAATATATTATTGCCTAAATTTTCCAGAAAGACACACAAAAAAATGCCTGCCTCTGAACTGAGAGCAAACTGACAGTCCAAAGACCATCTCAGACAGTCCACCTTGGTGAATGAGTGTATTAGGGCTACTGACAGCAGTGGATGAGTTGCGAGTTGTAGTGCCACTGAAGTCTCTCCTCCCTCCAACTTCCACTCCCATGGTAAGCTATAGTGTTACACAGCACTAATTAAAACAGCAAGATCAAAAGCCAGCAGAGTCCTTGGAAAAAGTTGTGTGTAGTCTATTCCCATCCCAACCTTATCAAGAAATTCTGCTGGCCTCAGCAAACACTGCCTGGCTTCGGTGTTGGATCCCTTGTGCTGGGGTCTGGCACACAGCCTCAGCACCTGGCAGGGACCCACTAGACTGTTAAATAGGGGCCCACTGCAAAATGGAGCTACTTTGGCTAGAGTTCAAAGGACAAGTCACACTAAACATACGGTTCTTGTGGTACTAATAATACCGTTCTACTTCCAGGCCAAATAATGAGTGTTCATTTGTCTCAGACTGGTAATCAGGTTGTAGAACTTGGGTCCTAGTCACAAGAGTGAATTTGTGCCTCCAGTTCTTCCCAGGTTGTATCAATTGGGATTCATTTGTTGCTAGTAATAGAAAAGCTGTACAGTGATGGCTTAACCTTAGGTGCACGTACCGCTTACTTCCTTCATAAGAGGTCTAGGGGTAGTGATTATCATGGTTTGAGTTGTATCCTCCAAAAACGTATGTTTAAGCCTATAACTTAAGTCATAAGCACATTTGTCATAAATCTGAAGCCCAGTACCAGTAAATGTGATCTCACTGGGAAATAGTGTCTTTGCAGATGTACTCAACTGCAGATGAGGTTATTAGAGTGAGTCCTGATTTGCTATAACTGTTGTCTTTGTAAGAAGATGCCATGTGAAGATGGAGACACACAGGAAGAGCATCATGTGACTACAGAGGCAGAGACTGAAATGATGCGGTTTCAAGCCAAGGAAAGCAAGGATCACTGGCACTGCCACAGTTAGGAAGAGGCAAAAATGTATCTTTCTCACAGAGGTTCCCTCTCAGAAGGAACATGGCCTTGCTGACACCTTGAATTCTGGATTTCTAGCTTTCAGGACTCTGAGTGTATAAATGTCTGTTGTTTTAAGCCATATAGCTTGTGGTATCTTGTCAGAGTGAACTGACAGAACAATGCAATAAAATCCCAGGGTTCACAAGAAATGGAAAAGAAAACCTGCTCTCATAAGTACATGGAGAAAAACTGGTCAATGAGAAGGTAGAAATCATGTAAGCTAGTACTCATTCATTTTAAAAAATATGAATAAATGTTTATTATATGCCAGAAACTGCAAAGTGGCAAAAGGAAAACATGTCCCAAATAATGAAGTGTACAAACATTGTTGTGATCAATGCAAAAGACTATATTATCCTGATATTCCACATGTCCAGTAAAGAAGAAACTGAAACCGTTAAGCAATGATTCCTTTTTATGGATTACTGGGTTAGAGTTGCACATGCAGGAGAACCTAATGACATCCAACTGTACTTCAGTTTTTGGGAAAAGTCCAGATAGGTCTCCATGCAACCTGATTCACATAACAGATCCATCTGATCCATGTGAATGCATCAGAGACTCACATCAAACTTCCATGACTACTGTGGGCAGGACTTTCAGGTTCTTCATGACCCACGTATGAGACCATAGCTGGTGTTAACTGTGGGTCATTCTGGTATCAGACACCACAGAAATTCCCTTCACAGGTTGGCAGGTGGACCAATGCTAGCACCTCGCCAAGTAAATAGTGTTCATGAAGGTTCCAACTTACATCTTCATTTACAATAGAGTCTGAAGCCTTCCAGTCCTCAGAGACTGTATAACCCAGGGCAAGTTGTGGTCATATATATGATATATGACATAAGACTGCTCAACCAGACAATTTGTCAAGCACTGTGCCAGCATTAGAAATAGAAGGAAGTGAAAACACAGCCCTTGCACTTGAGAGGCTATATGACGTATAATATATGGAAGTAAATATACATAGATATATGAAAGTAACAATTAACAATGTACATCGAAGTGAAAAATGTGTCAAGGATGTTTATACTTGAGACTTAAAATGTTCACCATATTATGTTACAGGCAGAATACTGTAAGAGATGCTAATTGGAGCCCCACAATGGATTCCTTATTTTAAGAATTTGAGTGACACTACTTGTTGCTCTTTAATGGGTAGATCTCAAGAAATTAATTTAATGTAAATTAAGGAAGCATTTTCTATGCTTCTTGCCCTTCAGTTTTCTTTCTCTCTCCCTCTCCCTCTCCCTCTCTCTCTCTCTCTCTCTCTCTCTCTCTCTCTCTCTCTCTCTTCCTCTGTCTCTCTCTCCCTCTCTCTCTCTCTGTCTCCTATGAAGTCCTGAGTTAAAGCACATCATAAAAGTGCCTCAGATGCTCACATGAAAACCAAGAGCAGGATAATGATGTGAGCATTGCAGGAAAAATGTTTCAACCACACATGGTTATATCTGGGTAAAGACTCACTGGCAGGATACTGAGTCTTCAGTGATAACAACTGATTCTATTCTTTTGTGGAATAATTGTAAATAAAAATCATCCTACATTTAGAAAGTTTTTGTAGTTTCTGGTCTTGAATTTTAGCAACTCAACATTTTTTTAAAAGAATGCTAGATATCTTTCAGAAAAGGAACTCCCTAAGTAGGCACTTGGGTGCCAACTGGTGTAGGGGTCTCAGAGTCATAGTTTTCAAGAGATAAGATAGAAATCAGAGGTATATTTCACATAAACACAAGTACTTCTTCCCCTTTAACACTAAAGATACAATTTTATGAAAACTGCTCAACCAGACAATTTGTCAAGCACTGTGCCAGCATTAGAAATAGAAGGAAGTGAAAACACAGCCCTTGCACTTGAGAGGCTATCAGAGGAAATACTAAGAAATGACCCATGGGCAAGGGTAGTAGTAGAGGATGCAAAAGAGGGAGCAGACTCACATACCTACTCGGTCAAGAGGCATTCACTGAGGAGGTAATACCGCTGAGTCTTGAGGAGTGAGTGAGATTTTTCCATTAGGAGTCTAGAAAAGAACATGTCCAGAGTCACAGCGGCCTCAAAGCTGACAGTTTGTCCAAAAGCCACTAGATAGCTCTGCAGTGCTGAGGCAAAGTAGGAGGCATATAGGGTGGTGTTATAATGTGTTCCAATGGCCCCCCACTTAAGCCTCATGTAATCATGGATGCAGCTGAGTCTGGCATTTGTGATTGGTTTGTTTTCTGGCACTGGGATTGGTGGTGTGAGTGTGGCACCCGCCCAGGGGTGGAGCCAACATACAGTGTAAGGGCGGGAAGAAGGCGTGTCTCTCTCTCTTGCTAGTTAGCTCCTTGCTATTTGCTATGGCCACGAGTGGCTGCCTCCGCTGCTACGCCATGCTGCCTTGGAGCCAGGTGAGTATGAACTGAAACCTACAATATTGTAAGAAATAAACCATTCTTTCCCTAATTTTGGGTATCAGGTATTTTGTCCCAGCAATGAGAGAAAAGTAACCAAGACAGTTGGGAAGGAAAATAAGAATGAGGAAAGAGATACGTTGAGGTAGGCTTTAAAAAGTCTGGTACAGAACCCATATCTACCATTGAATTGGCTGTGAGGCCTTGCCTGTAGATTGCCTACTCCTCTGGTCCTCATAATTTAATTAAAAACTGCTTCCGAAGGAAAAGGGTTAGGTTTTAACACTTATTTGTTGTGTGATCTTGAGAAAGCTATTTAACCTCCACTTCAGTTTCTTTACATAAAGAACACATAAAAGATTATTGAAAAGATTAAATTTAATATATATGCTTGAACTAAAATAAACATACACTGTGATTACTGCTGCTGCTGGTGATGTTACCACAATCTTCATCAACTGAAAAGATATTATAATGTATGGGAACGTGCTTAGCAAACAAAAATGAGCAGGAAATAATAATAATGATAATAATAATCACCACACCCAACGATCTGCTCATTATCGCCCCAGTGGCTTTTCCCCAGGGGTGTCTTCTGGGCCCCAACAAATGTCTACACAGCCAGTGCTGTGTAAAGTTCTGTTCATCTAGATGGGGGATAGTGGTAATGTCCAAAGTGCTGGTTGAAGCAGTGGTCACGCATGTACATATACATACACCAGAACTACTAAAACAGTTTTCTTAACCCATGTATATTAAAAATGTTTTAAATCACAGCTTAGGGTCAGAAGCAATTCCTAGAAGGCCAGGCTTGCTTCAGATCAAAGCAGCTCTAACTGCTCCCTTTGGGTTTCTGGTCCTCACAACCCTCTAACTCTGTCCAGGAGGAGATTCATTTAACCACAGGGAGAAAATACCTCAAATAACCTTTCTCTCTTCTTTTCTCCAGTTCTCTGTCTCTCCAGGTAAACAAATGAAGCGGAATAACCCCTCTCTTTGCCTCCAGGAAAGAAGAGGTTTAGCTCACAATCTATTCCTTCCCATTTCCCTCTTCTTGCTGTTTGCTGGAGGCTCCTAGCTTGTTTAACTTGCCTTAGGATAAGCTTTCACTTTTCAAAGTGTCCCAGGTTAAGAATACTTTTTTGAAAAGTTTGTTTCTCTAAAAAAAGAAAAAAAAATTTACAAAATCCAACCAACTTATTTTTTAACAGATTTTTAAAGTGCCCTACATCACCAATATTTCCAGGCAGGGCACGATGTAAGACTTGGGTATCGTTATTAACCACAGCACTGGATCTGCAGCGAGCAGGACACTGCACAAAGCAAAAGGCACAAATTAAGGGTATTTTCTGGGCTAAGCCCCTAGTGGGCAGGGGACCTGATGGGCTTTTGTTTTGTGCCACACAGAAGAGAAGAAACAAATGGTGTGTTTTATATTAATGATGACTGTGCTTGCTGCAGGAGGATAGCAGTGAGCACAGGCCAGAGCCATGTGGGGTGTCTGATAGAAGATTTTCTTGGGGATGACTGAAGACCTAAAGCCTCAAGCAGGTTAAAATTCCCTGGCAAAGACATCATGGATAAAAAGACTAGAATAGATGCTGAGATCCAAATACTTCTTAGATTTATTATTCACGATTCTTGAAAGGCACACTACTAACTCCTTCCTAACAGTTTCAGAAGAACTGGAGGAGTGCTTGTTTTCTAAGGATGTGAGGAGCTTCACTAGCACCCAAGCCCCAGAGGAAGTCCCTGTCCCACTGCTCACCTGCCCGGGTCCCTTTCCTCCAAACTGCATTTCCTGACTATTCCTGAGTGTGTTTGAAGAGAGATTACCACACAAAACAGCGGCATGTGTCTTCCTTTCTCCTTTTCTTCTCTCCTTCTTCCCTTCCCTCTCCCTCCCTCTATTCCTCTCTCTCCTCTCCTCTCCTCTCCTCTTCTCTCCTCTCTCTAAACCTTTTACACCGCAGTTGAACAAGCCCCTGGATAAAGACTTTATCCAAAAACCCCCTCTTTAAAGTTATTTCAAATTTCTCTGCAAGGCTTTCAGAAATCTGTTTGTTTGAGGGCAGAATTAGATGTGACCGGCGTTTTATTGTGACATAAAACCATATTTCTTCCCTGGAAGATTAAAAAATAAAATCGGTTAATAAGAAAAGCTGTCAGCAACAGAAAATGGCTGACATAATCCGTTTATCCTCCGAGCAATAAAGATATTGGTCCTTGGGAGTCTATCCTCTCTCTCATGTTATTTCGCCCAAAACATTATCTTCCCAGCATTCTGATGGATTAAGAAGTCATATGGGAGATAGCAGGGAAATGACAGATACAAAAAAATATATAATATCCTTTCATTTCCCCTCCTCCTTCCACACTCACTCATATGCCCCCCTCTTCTCCTCCCTCTCCCCCCTTCCAAAACACACACATACTTTATTTTCCTCTCTTTCCCCTCTGCCTGACACCCTCCCATTTTTCTCACCCTTTGGAAAAGAAATAGATCTTCTTTTACCCATAATTCCAACACTTTGATAATCCTAATGGGGTGCTGATGCAAAGTGGCACCAAAATCCCCCTACCTCACTGTGTGTGTGTGTGTCTGTGTTTTGTGTCAGTGTGTGTGGGTGGGTGTGGCTTGCACACATCTGCATGGACACAGATCACCAAATGAAGAGATGAACCCTTGATAAGACTGTTGAACACCTAGAGAGAAAGAGAGCTAAGTATATCTAGCTGCACTACTACATTTTTAACCTAGTATTCCTGACAATAGCATAAATTTCAGGATCTGGCTAAAAGCAGCACATGACAAAGGAAACAATAAAACGCACTTGGGAGAGGCTATAATTAAAATATAGGTTGGGCTTTTATGGGATTGTGAAAGTTGTTAAAAACTGAAGAAGAAACCACAATATAGTCGATCTTGCTTTCTGCTTTTCTCGATTAACATCCCCATCCCCATCTTTTCTGGTGCCTGTGTAGGTTCTTACACTCAAAATTTTGCTTCCATTGTTCTAGGCAAAGATTCTTGAGATTACCCATGAAAGCCCTCAGAATACTTTTTAAAACTGCCTTAAAAAATAATCCCTACACCCCTTCCTGGAATTCAAAGGAGGATTAATGGTCATGCAAATAGAAAATGGGTGATATTGCTAAAAGGTAGCTCCCCCCACCTTTTAATTGAGCTGTAATTGACAAATGAAAACCGTACACATTTAACGAGTACATGTTTTGACACACGTGTACCTTGCAAAATGATTAACACAAACACCATAATTAATGCATCATCTTGTGTTTAGAATGTTACTATTTCCCAAATCTCACCACTCTTTTTTCTAATTGGCCATTTTCAGGGGTGAAAAACCAGCACTCTGGTCACCTGCACAAACTTTTCTTTCAAGCAGCTAAATGTTAAGAATACTCTTAGAAAAACTTCAGTTGTGTTTCATGAGAATTTGACCAAATGAGTTTACCTGTAGCTGACATGTGTACTTCCTTAAATAAAATGACAGGAGGCTGTAGAAGGAATAATAAGCACTTTATTTTTTATGGTTTTTTTTATTTTTTTGTGCTGGGAACCAAACTTGCGACCTTGTGCTTGCCCAGCAGGCACTGTGCAGCTAAACTATATTCCTGACCCTAGAAAGAATATTAAATACCCAGAAGAGATGATGAAATGGATATATGGCTATGAAATGAGGATTTCTGCAAATGATTTTTAGTGTGTCTATGAGAGTGGACAATTATGTATGCATACGAGTACATATGCATTTGTATTTTAAAATCTAAGAATGTTCTAAAATGTACAACTTATAATTATTAAATCTTACCATGACATCTTCATGTAACTTACCAGAAATGAAAAACAATAAATAAAATTTACTATTTTTCTAGTGGATAATTCTCACATATGTCTGACTACAGTGACTTCACATCAGTGCAGGGATTCAGTCAAGTCAACTGTAAAAGAGAAGGTGATCTGAGGGAGAAGGGGAACTTGGTCTGGGGATTCTGCTCTACAAATTACTATTTATTTATTTGTTAAAACATTTGTACATGATATATTAAAATGCCGTCAGGGTTCCAGAAAATAATTTTCATTTCTTTCAATTCATTTACTTCTGCCTATTCATATCATTCTACAGCAAATGTCTCTTGGAACCATAACTTTATATACATTTTTGAAAGTCAATTGCTGCTACAGAAGACATTAATTACATTGTACAAGATAAACTCCCATTAAAAAATGATGATTCCTACTCAAGACAAATATACACATTTTATTATAGCAAAACCTCTTTATTCAAATGGCTATAAAACCAGATGTTGAGCAAATGTCTACAGCAATTAAAAACAGGGAGTAAATTTTAAATTACAGCAATTAAAAACAGGGAAGCATATTTACTGAAACTAAATTTTCAGTTGAAGGAGAGCTCGTTTCTCAATTATGGTCTGTAGTAAATAAAAGCTACTTGAATTTTAAATCTGCTTGACCTCTATAGCTTGAAGCTGAGCTCCTCAAATATTTTCATTTGTAGTATTAATGATAGAAACTCTGAATTAAATTCTTAGTCTGACAACTGACCTTGCCTAAAACACAATTCATTTATTTCTTCATTCAGTATGTTACTGTTGCTGTGTTAAACAAGGCATCATAAATAATTCTAATGCAAGGTTTAATAAGGCCATAAGCCACTCCTAAGAACGGACAAAGAATTAGCTTGGAGTTGATTATAATTCCTGAATTATGCACTTTGTCTGTAACACATTTTTAGTCTTCTTTCAACAAACATTTACTGAATGCTCACCACGCATCATGTGTCAAGCCAGGATCAAGATTTGCAAATAAACCAAATAGGGTCACTGACCTGTGGAACACCACAAATGGTAAGGGAGAGAGATCAAAGACCAACAATGACACCTCTGAGAGAGGAGACAGAGAGGTGGGGGACACAAAAGTCTCCCACAAAGACGAGAAGGCTCCAGCCAGCCTGGGCTCCATGCCACGGAAGTCCCTGCTTCACGCATTACTGACCTTCTCAGTGCACACCATGATCCTGATTTGTAGACCCAGATACCAGCATCTCTTCACAAAGACCTTCCAGGACTTTTCTCCAGGAGATTTTACAAGAGTTGCTTGAATGAGCACATTACTGTAATTGTTTTGGTTTACTTAACCATCAGTCATCTAATTTAGTGGCACTGAAATAATCACAAATTGCCACTTAGAAGACATTAAGACATGAGTATCGATATTGTCTCTAAAATCACTTTTAAAACTGAAGGCCTGACAGATTATTTTTATTGCAAAAATTACAACAGCCACAACATTTCTAATACCTTTGTTGTCTCCATCATTGAACTGATAGCACTGTGTGGAAATTGTAGTGTAGTTCTCTGTCTCCCTCATGACACTGTGAGATCTTTGAGAACTGGGTGGCTCACTGTGGATGATCCATAAATGTCTGTCAAATTCAATCAAATGGAAATTATATCCAGTAAGTGGAAAGTATGAGGCATAACTATAGAAATAATTCATTTACCAGTAACAATTACTTTTGTCCAATGGTTGTCATCAAAAGAGTCTCAGGAAATTAGTCTCTGCATACAACTGTTGATCTGGTTGTGGAACAGGTTGTTCTGTTTCATTAACGCATTTTGTTTTATAGCTATTACTCAAAATCTCTTATTTAGGTTATTAATTTAGAAACATGAGCATACAGTATAATACACTTAATACAAAAGCTAAATGGATAATATTGAATTGTTGATAATTCAATTCACTATGAAGATCAAGTATAGCTTGATAAGAAAGTGTGAAAATGGCAACTAACAGATATTTTCCATGGGTTATTTCTGGAGCAAGAAATCTTTTAAAAATTAAATGATTCTTCTCCTAGAAATTTGTGCACAGTTTCTCTTCTTAGGTAATTTCTTGTTCATCTGAATTTGAGCACATTTATTTACATAAGGTATGTTTTGTGTGTGTGTGTGTGTTTGTGTGTGTGTGTGTGTGTGTAAAGAAATTATTGTATTCTGAAAACTCTGCTAAGTGCCCATTTAGTCCTGCAACAATGCTGCAAAGCAGGTACTATTATAGTCAATTTACAAATTGTGACTCAGACTTTACTTATCAAGATCCCAAAACTACGACTTCCCAGGACCAGAGATAGATGCTGTCTGTCTGAATTCAATGTTACATCTCTTAATGCTATTCCATACTACCTCTATTTAGTAAGCCACAGAAATTTTAGGTAAACCTTGGAGAACTTAACAAATTCTTCCTGGTTGCATAAAACTTGAGTGAAAAAAAAAATGGGTGCTCTCCTCCAGGCCTTCTCTCAATGATTTGGCTTCAATTTTTTTCCCATCAGAACCCCTCAGGATATTTGTCCTTCACTTTCCTTGTTAATTTGCTACCATTCATTTTTCTCTTCTGCCATGTACAAGTCTCAGGTCAGGCAAAATTTAGCCCTTACCTCCTGACCAGTCAGTAAGGAACTGCCATGTGCTTAGCTCTGTGTTAGATGGCATAAGGAGCAAAGATGAGTATGTTTTAAAATACAGCCTAAGCAAGGTGCAGTTCTAAAATGTTCCAGATCATAGATATAAAGGTAAAGTGGAAAAACATAGAAATTAGACTGGTTTCTAAGATTGAGGTCAGACCTCATCTACATACCCTCTCTCTTTTTCTTTCTTCTTCCCAGGAATGCACAATGAATTGCTCACACATATCTACATTTTGAAAGGAAAGTTCTTGGAAATTTCTTCACATATCTCTTAGCTTCCAGTAAAATTTTCTCCAGGGTCTTAAATCGGGCTCCATTTGGATCACCCAACCCTCAGTTTAGGCCAGACTGGTTGGTCAAACACCATGAACTTCTCCTGGCACTTTTCTTGTAGAGCCTGGCTTAGAACAGAAAAATACAATCTTCCAGCTAGCAAATCCTTTGTCCTTTGTTTGTTTGATTTTGTTTTGTTTTCCTTGCTTTAGTCTTTCCTTTGTTAAATATCTGTCAGGTACCACCCATGTTCCAAAGACCATGTTATGGTCTTTGGAAAGTGAACGATGAAATTGAAGTATGTCTAAGAGCCAAACCAAAGCTTTAATGAAGAACAAACTGATGAGGATTTATGAACATGATATTGGACACTTCCAGTGAAAGTGTTACCTTTAAAAACTCATGTCAACTGCCTGCTTTCAGTGGTGTGAGCCGAAGCCCTGCACAATGAACTCCATCCAGGTGTGCAAGGTCGGCATCCCTCTTGGAACCTAGTAGGGACCCGCTCGGCATGCCCAATCAGTCAGGAACCTTCGAGTAGGTCCTCTAGGGCCTAACTGGGCCTCACCCAGTGACTCCGAGTGGCCAGGGAACCACCTGTGCTCAGTCATGGGATCCGAAGGCCTACACAGCAAGCTCCATCCAGCTGTGCAAGCTCAGGACCTCACTTGCAACCTTGTAGGGCCACACCCAGCAACTCCAAGCAACTGGGAAGCTTTGGAGTGCCACACAGCCTGAGCTGAAGGCCTGCACAGTGTACTCCATCTAGCTGTTCAGCCTTGGATGGTCACTCAGAACCTGGTAGAGTCCTGCCCAGCAACCTCAAATAGTTGGGGAGCTTCGGAGGACCATGTGGGTGTGCTGAAGGCCCACCCAGCATACTCCAAACATTTGAGGAGCCATCAAGTGCCACTAGTGATTGGATAAGACCTGACCAATGACCTCCACTCAACTGGGGAAACTCCCTGCAGTAGGGACAGGTATCCTCAACCCAGGAAGCAACTGAAACCTTGCATTCAGCTTCTCCAGGGGAATACAGGAAAATGACAAAATGCAAGAACAAAATGCAACCTCAACCCTCTAGCCCACCCCAAACAAGCCTAGGAGACATGGACATAGAAGGAAATGTAAGCCATATACCTAAAACTTATGAAATGATAGCAACTGAAGTAAAGAAACAAATCCATGAAGCTGTAGAGGAATTCAGATCAGAAATAATCTCCCAGGTAAAGGAAGAAATGATAAACATAATAAAAGAAATGCTGAACACATCTAAAGAAGACATGGTTAAAAAAATTGAGGAGCACTGCAAAAAGATAGACACCTTGAATGAACAATATAAGAAAGACACAGGATGCATGAAACAGATGCAAAGAGATGTCCAGGGAATCAAAATCTCCATAGAAAGCTGGCAAAACCACTCAATGAATGTGAAGATAGACTTTCAGACCTCAAAGACAAGATTGCAACTAGTGAACAGGAAAAGAAAGATCTTTTAAAAATAACAAAGAATCAGGAAGTAACAATTCAACAATTGCAAGATGATGCAAGGAGAAACAATATAAGACTGATAGGTATAGATGAAAAAGAAGGTGACAGCACAAATAATATCAAAAGACTATTTATAGAAATAATAGCCAAAAATTTCCCAACATGAGAAAGGAAACTGACGTACAGATAAGTGAACCATGTAGAACTCCAATTAGCTGTAACCAAAATAAATCTACATGCAGACACATAATAATCAACATCCCAGAAATTCAACATAAGAACAGAATATTAAAAGCTGTTAGAAAAAAAGAGACAGATCACCTATAGGGGAAAGTCCATCAGAATCACAGCAGACTTCTCAACACAAACAGTGAAATCAAGAAGAGCATGGAGTGAGGTATTTCAAGTCCTAAAGGAAAATGACTTCCAACCCAGATTGATGTACCCTGCAAAACTCTCCTTCATAATTTATGGAGAAATAAGATACTTCCATAACAAAGAACAGCTGTAGAACTTCATGACCACCAAACCAGCCCCATAAAGAATACTGAAAGATATTCTAGATAGGCACAAAAATAACTACAACTTCAGGAACACAAGCAGAAAAAAAACATTAGGCAAAACAAACAATTAAACAGAGGGAAAAGGTAAAGAAACAACAGCAGAAAGATAACATGACAAAAATAAACCAATATATATGTTATAACTATTAATGTAAATGGCCTCAATTCACCAATTAAAAGAAACAGACTGGCACAATGGATTAAGAAACAGTATCCAACCATATGATGTGTACGAGAAACTCACCTAACCCAAAAGGAAGTTCACAGACTGAAAGTCAAAGGATGAAAAACAATACTCCTTGCAACAGGAACCCCAAAACGTGCAGGGGTAGCTATTCTGTTTGCAGACAATATGAACTTCAAACCAAGAATGATCAAAAGAGATAAAGAAGGTCACTACATATTAGTTAAGGGAAAACTTCATGAGGAAAAGATAACAATCTTAAATATATATGCACCAAATATGGGAGTACACAGCTATATAAAACAATTATTAATAGAAATGAAAAATCATATAAGTAATAACACAGTTATAATGGGAGACCTTAACACCTCATTAACACAAAGAGACAGATCAACTAGACAGAAAATCAGCAAAGAAATAGCAGAACTGAATCAAACTTGTGAGCAAATGGACCTAGTAGATGTGTACAGAGTGTCTCACCCAACAACATCAGAATATACATTCTTCTGAGCTGCACATGGTACATTCTCTAAAATAGACCATACACTAGCCCATAGAACATGCTTAAATAAATGAAAAATAATTGAAATTATTCCATGTATACTATCTGATCATAGTGCTATGAAATTAGAAATTAAAAACAAAAGAAACTGCAATAACTCCATAAACACATGAAAATTAAATAATGCACTCTTGAACAATCAGTGGGTCACAGAGGAAATTAAAGAAGAAATTAAACAATATCTACAAACAAATGAAAATACAAATACAACTTACCAGAACCTGTGGGATGCAATGAAAACAGTTCTTAGAGGCAAATTTATTGTAGTGAATTCCCACATCAGGAGAACAGAATGAACACAAATAAACAACCTGATGCTACACCTCAAACATCTAGTAAAAGAAGAGCAAGTCAAGCACAAAGCCAAAAGAAAGGAGGAAATTATAAAGATAAGAGCAGAAATTAACACAACAGACACTAAGAAAACAATGCAATGAATTAATGAATCAAAGAGTTGGTTCTTTGAAAAAATAAATAAAACTGATAAGCCCCTAACCAACTTTATGAAAAAAAGGAAAGAAAAAACTCAAATTCATGCAATAAGAAATGAAAAGGGCAAAATCACTACAGACCCTGAGGAAATACAGAAGATCATCAACACCTACTTTGAAAACCTTTACTCTCATAAGTTTGATAACACAGAAGAACTGGACAGATTCCTAGAAACATATGTATTACCAAAGCTGAATCAAGAAGATGTAAAACTACTGAATAACCCAATCTCAATTAATGAAATTAAAAATGTAATTAAAACTTTACCAACAAAGAAAAGTCAAGGTCCTGATGAATTCACAGATGAATTCTACAAGAAAGTCAAGGAAGACATAATGCCAACACTCCTCAACCTCTTCAATGAAATCAAAAGGGAAGCAATTCTCCCTAACTCATTCCTGAAAGCAAGTATTACCCTCATATCAAAACCAGAGAAAGACCCAACCGAAAAAGAGAACTATAGGCCAATCTGTCTAATAAACATAGATGCAAAAATCCTCAATAAAATACTGGCAAACAGAATGCAGCAAGTCATCAAGAAGATTATACACCACGGCCAAATGGGATTCATCCCAGGAATGCAGGGATGGTTCAACATATGCAAATCAATAAACATAATGCACCATATCAATCAAGCCAAAGATAAGAATCACATGATCATTTCAATAGATGCAGAAAACGCTTTTGATAAAGTCCAATACTCATTCCTGATAAGAACCCTACAGAAAATTGGAATAAATGGTCTTTACCTCAATCTAATAAAAGCCATCTAGGACAAACCAACAGCCAGCATAATATTAAATGATCAAAAACTCAAAGCTGTTACTCTAAAATCAGGAACAAGACAAGGATGTCCATTATTAACACTCCTATTTAGTACAGTGCTGGAAATATTAGCCAGAGCAATTAGACAAGAGAGAGAAATAAAAGGAATGAGGATAAGAAAAGAAGTTAAATTATCATTATTTGCAGATGACATGGTACTCTACATATATGACCCCCAAAAATCCATTGAAAGACTTCTAGATATAATAACCAAATTCAGTAATGTAGCTAGATACAAGGTCAACACTCAAAAATCAATAGCAATCCTGTACACAAACAACAAACTCACTGAGAGAAAAGTAAGAGAAACCATACCCTTCATAATAGCATCCAGAAAAATGAAATACTTAGGCATCAATCTAACAAAGGAAGTAAAAGATCTATTCAGTGAAAATTTCAATACTCTGAATAAAGAAATCAAAAAGGAAATCAGAAAATGGAAAGACATTCCTTGTTCATGGATAAGAAGAATAAACATTGTGAAAATGGCTATTCTCCCAAAATTGTTATACAGATTTAACATAATTCCAATCAAAATACTATTAGCATACCTCACAGATCTAGAGAAATCATTCCTAAAATTCATCTGGAACCAGAAGAGACCTAGAATAGCAAAGGCAATTCTGGGCAACAAAGGCAAGGCATGAGGCATCACAATCCCTGACTTGAAGTAACACTACAAAGTTACTGTGGTAAAATCAACACGGTACTGGAATTAAAACAGACCTGAAGATCAATGGAATAGGTTAGAAGATACAACCACAGCCACAAACACACTTAGCCATCTTATCTTTGACAAAGGGTGCAAACATGTTCACTGGAAGAAAGATAGTCTCTTCAATAAGTGGTGTTGGAAAAACTGGCTTTCCTTATGCCAGGAACTAAAACTAGACCCATGCCTATCACCATGCACTAAACTAAGGTCAAAATGGATCAAAGATCTAAATATTAAAACAGAAATACTAAATCTGCTGGAAGACAAAATAGTAGAAATCTTGAAGATACAGGGGTAGGCAGAGAATTTATGAACAAAAATCAAACTGCATAGGAAATACTTCCCAGAATCAATAACTGAGATCTCATCTTATTGAAAGGTTTTTGCATGTCAAAGGAAATCTCCAACAGAGTGAAAAGTAAACCCACAAATTGGTCAAAAATCTTAGTCAACTATCCTTCAGACAGAGGATGTCTATCTAGAACATATAATGAATTAAAGAAAACCAAACACCCAAAATTCAAAGACTCAATCCAAAAATGGGCATCTGAGATGCATACACATTTCTCGGTTGAAGAAACACAAACGGCAAATAAATACATGAAAAAATGTTCAGCATCACTGGTCATTACAGAAATGCAAATTAAAACAACACTGAGGTTTCATCTCACTCCAGAAAGAATGGCCAAGATCAAGAAAAATACCAATAACAAATGCTGGAGTCACTGTGGGGGAAAAAGAAGTCTCCTGCACTGTTGGTGGGAGTATAGACTGGTGCAACCACTGTGGAAATCAGTCTGGAGGCTCCTCAAAAAGCTGGGATTGGAAGTCCCATTTGATCCAGCTATTCTACTTCTGGGCATATTCCCAGAAGAATTGAAAATATTATACCACAGTGATATATGTGTACCCAATTTGTAATAACTAAATCTTGGAAGCAACCTAAAAGCCCACCAACCTAGGAATGGATAAAAAAGATGTGATATTTTTATACAACAGCATACTACTCAGCTATGAAGAAGGATCACATTGAGGATTTTACAGGTAAATAGATGCGACTTGAGACCATACTCATAAGTGAAACAAATCAAACTCACATGTGTAAATACCATATTGTCTCCCTGGTGTAAGAAACTGAAAGAGTAAATAAGATACAAAATCTTCAGTAAATTTTGTTGATGGATAACAAACTGCCTGAAGGGGAAAAAATAAATCAGATAGGGAAAAGGAGAAAAGAAGGAAGAGAAAAGAGAAAAGATATAAATTTGTATATATACACTTAAGAGAGCTAAGAGGATTGTGTTACTAACACAATTAACATTCATAGGATTAGATGAATTTTGCAAGTCTGTATCTGGTAATCTGAGTAACTCTTTTGGAGATAACTATACAAAATCACAACCTTACTTGTGTTCTTACCACCTCGTTTTGCAAGCCTGTATTGTTATTGTTTTGGGCTCTTTGTTATTGTTATTTATTAGTCTCCTTTGTTTCATTTTTTTGTAATTTGTGAGGTTTTGTTTTGTCTTTCCCACTAATACAGAAAGGATGGATGTGCATGTATAGGCTTATACAAGCCTAGAACTTCTCCTAAAGAGTTTACAAGAATTGATTTTACTACAAGTGATGATATGAACAGCTACTACAAAGAAAATGAGACATTATGGTAGCCATTGATGATTTCCTATCATCTTATTGTGAAGTTCAGTAATGCTTATATACTTTGTTTTGATTGTTGTTAGTCTGTTCTGCATTATTTGATTTCAATATGTGTGAAAGTGTGGACAGCTATTTTGAAGAGAACAAGAGACATTATGGTAGCCATTGTTGATTTTCCTATTGTTGGGTTTTGAAGGCCTGTAACACTTTCATTCTTTTGTTTTTGTTGGTTTTATACTACTGTGTTTTGTTTGAATTCATTGTCACTGAAGATATGGACAACTATTTTGAGGAGGGCAAGAGATGTTACGGTAACCACTATTGATTTCCTGTTCACTTTTCTGTGTTGTTTGCATTGTTTTGTCCTGATCTGCTTTCTTCTGTTGTTTTGTGTTGTTCTCTTTAAAATTAAGTTATAAATAAATAAATAAATAAATAAATAAAAATTCATGTCAAATTAAGGGTGATCAACAGAAAGTATAAAATGCTGGAAAATTTTACATCAGTACAGAGAAATTTGTGTTCATATTGCTTTCTAAGCACTTTCAAGTTTCATCTTCATTTAAGGAAACTAAAACTGGAAATTGGAAAGGACACTTTATGGGAAAACCACTCAGACCTCCAACGGTATATGCAAGAAAGACCACTCAGACCTATGATCAGGGAAATAAACTCAGAAGAAAGGTCTTTTCCCTACATCAAAAATTCAAGAAAAGAACGTGCATGTATGTGCTTTGAGTTATACAAACTATTTAATATATATTTGCATAATTTTTATAATTCCTTGATATAATTAGCTTTGTCAATTAACTGAACACTTCTGGAATTATTTGACAAATGGTCTTGTGTATGTACAGTCAAACAAATGTTAAGGGCCTTACACAAACAGAAAAATTACTGGAGATCCTGATAAATACATAAGGAAGCTTCCTTGCAGAAATGCAAGTAGGAAGAAGGTATGTTATGGTAATTTTTAATGCACTCTATTACAATGTGTTTTAAGAAGGAAAACACACAATTTATACACATGAAAATCTTTCCCAACAAAATAACTGTTGGGTATCTGATACAAAATGAGTTTATTGAATAAGGATGCATGAAAAGAGGCGAGCTGGTCATCTCACGATTGAGAAAAGTAAAAGTCCTTTCTGCTATTACGCACACAAACATAAATATTATGGAGGCAGAAACTGCATTTTCTGATTGAGGGGGACCACTTGGAGCCTAGAAAAGCTTCTTGTGGCAAAAGTAGTTCCCTTATGTACAAAGAAAGTACAGAAAATGCAAATCTGTCAACTTAGTTTGAGGGTTGATAAGTTTCCTTTAAAGCAGCAATTAGAGGCCAGTACATAGAACTTAATGCTGACAGAAAAAAAAAGTCATCAAAAGGAAGAAAGACATACATTTTGAAGGATAAGAAAATCTAGAGTTCGATGATTAAATGAGAAAAATCTGTGCCTTGCATTTCTTTAAATCTTACTCTAAGCAACAGCTCCCTTAAATTTGTGACATCAATAATCAAAAATAGCAAACTAACTAGCAAGTTTTCTCAGCATATATGGTAGTCTATTATCTATCTGTAAAATATGAATAGCATCTTTCTTATAACAAGAGCTTCTAAAACTCAGGCAGAAAAAAACTTTGCATAAAAATGAAGCAAAGACTTTTTTGGAAATAGGAAATCAACAAAAAGAAAATCCAAATGTTAAAAAAGAGTTATATTCAATGGGTTGTTAAAAAGAATGAGAAAAAAATTTTTCAAAGTATCACTTGTCCTCTCTCAAATGTGGAAGCTAAAGAAGTTGACATAAAAGTACAGTAGTAACAGCTAAAGGTTAGAGACAAAAAGAGATTGAATTTGATCAGTGCACTCTATATGCATGTATGGAAACATCACACTGAACTCCATTAAAATGTACAACTAATACACGTAAATAAAGAACTTTTTAAGTATTCCCAGATTCCAAGGTGATGCCAAAGCATGCTAAGTAATTGTGAGAACTATTCTACCAATTTATATGAGCCCCACCTCTGTAGCAAATATTTATCAATTAAAAAAATAAAAAGACATACACAAAAAGGAGTAGAGACTGAAAAGACCATTTGGGGGGAGGGGAAGGCCAGTATGCTGTACTTTCCTCCCTCTTCCCTCTCACGTTTCCTCCTCAGCTCCAGCTACTTGGGATGGCCATTAAAGAAATATCTCAGAAAGCATGAGCTCTGTTCCGTAGGTCTGCAGTAGCATAAGGACTGGATTTTATGGTGTCTGAGGAGATGAAAAGTGGAGGGCTATGTCTGGAGCTCACAGTGAAGAGTTACACTGAGCAATGGTAGGGTTGGTCTGTGGGTTAATTAATCCAAGGGGAGCAACAAAAAGAATTTTTTTAAAAGACCAAATCATAGCAGGCTTCTAGTCAGGAGCTGGACAACTTTAGCAGAAAGAAATAGCGTGGACAGAGTTAGGTGGAGTAGGCTAATGAAGCGGCACTGTGCCTGTCAAGACAGTCCAGCCAGGTGAGAAGCCCAGGAAGGAATCAAAACTTAAATCTTATCTGGCTGCTCCGGAGTTGTGATGAAACTGATGTGGGAAAAAACCACTTTTAACAAATTCATAAAGTTTTAAAAAGTAGTTTTTATACTTAAGCTTTTTAAAAACTAACTCAATAAATTTTGCTGGGCAGGGAACCAGCCATACTTTCCTTTCTATTACAAGCTTCTCCATCTAGTGTACTTCCAAAATAAGAAAGATGCAGTGTTAGAATGTAAAAGAGTGTAGAGTTCTATGTTACTCGACTGGATATTGTAATTTGTGATATGAAGCTGTTCTTTAAACAGGAAATAACTGAAGGACTATTTGTGGAAGTTATGGAAAACTTCCTGCCAAGGAATCTTCCAGCATTCACAGAGAAATGAGTCTGAAGAGTTTGAGTAGACAGAGCAGAAATTAAACTTGTTTTTGCTTAAGCCAAATCAGGGTCATTTGCTCAGTATGTAGTTTGCACAGATACAAAGTTTCAACTTGGAAGAAACAAAGTAAGAAAAAGGAGGAAGAAAAGAATGAAGAGAGGGCAGGCGGGGAGAAACAAGAAGGGGGAAAAAGGAAACAGAAAAAAATGTGGAAGAAGAAAAGTTAAAAAGGAGAAGTGAAGGAAGGGAAGAGAAAAAAGATGGGGTATGTGGGGGAGTAACCAGATATCCATTTCCATGTGACAGTTCAGCAATGCTGTTTTTCTGATGCCAATACCCATAGAAAGTGCTGATGAAAAGAATCAGCCATTCATGTATAATGTTGGCAGCCCAATTCATACAACTTTCTGAATGAATATTTAGAGATCAACAGCTTTAAAAATCTCTTTTAAAATCTCTTTAAAAATCTCTGCTAGCATTTCTACTCCTAGAAATTACTTCAAGAAAATAATTATGGATATGCACAAAGATTGTGCTACACAAATGCTCATTGCAATATATTTTATAACAAAAATAAGGTAGCAGAGTAATGATCAACTAAAGTATAAAATCCTACAGAAAAGTATCTGCATCAATGGGCATATGTTTTCAGTTTTAAAAAATACTATAATATAGGGTTTATAAATGGATGGAGATGATCCACATCAAATGTTAAAAGTAGCCAAACTCTAGATGATGAAATTATGGTTTTGATTTTTTCTTTTGCCTATATTAATTTTACATAAAAAGCATGCAGTTTACTAATAATAAAACAACATCAAACATTAAAAAGCATATTTTTTATAAAAAGTGATACACAATTACCTGAGTAACATGTTCCTCTCCTAACCCTTGTTCATTCAGGCCTAAAGACGACCTGGCATTTTACTCTGCACAATCATAATCTAAGCCTGACCATTCACAATGATTAGAATTTAGTCAGAGTATTTAAGTTTAATCAGAATTGGTGTTCAGTTTATCAGGACATCTGCAGGAGCTAGTAAAACTGGGCGCTATAAATCAAATCAGGCAACACAGGACATCAAACATGCTAAGGTTGGCATTTGGGAGTGAAGTACCAGCTTGTGGCCAAGTCCAGAGTACACTCATGCATTATGGACTGAAAATATGCACCCTCAAAAAAAAAATCCAGTTTGAAACCCTGAACTACAGCTAAGGTTAAATGGGTCATAAAGGTAGGCCATTGACACAGTAGTATCAGTAACCAGTAAGAAACACCAGAATAGTGGTTTCTCTTTCTGTTTCTGTCTCTGTGTCCCTCTCTTCTCTCCTCTCCTCTCTTCACTTCTCTTTCTCATCTCCTCTCCTCTCTTCTATTCTCTGCTGTTCCCTTCCCTTGACTTCTCTTCACTTTGCTTCTCTTCTCTTTGCTTCGCTTCGCTTTGCTTTACTTTGCTTTGCTTCTCCTCCTCCTCTTCTTCCTTCTTGACTCCCTCTCCCACCTCCTCTACATAAATACAAGGATGGTTTGTGAGGACATAGTAAGAGTCTGTCTGTAAGGCAGACAGAGAGCCCTCACTAGAAACAAATACTACCAAATTGTGATCTGAGACTTATAGCCTTCAGAACTGTGAAAAAAATTAATTTTATTATTTAAACAATTCAGGTTGGCATATGTCATTATGGTATCTGCTGATTAGTACAAATTTTGGTATCAAGAAGTGGAATACTGAGACTTTTAGGAAGATGGTGGAGTGGTGAGTGGCAGAAAAAGAGTGTCTCCAAGATTTGGTGTTCTGACACTGGACTATAGAAACATGAGGATGAGAAGAAAGAGGGAAGTGGGTCCTCTGGACCCAGAAAGGATCTGAAGTGAGACTTGAAGCCCAAGAAGAGAGATGCTCTAGGAATCCAGTAAAAATAAGAAAACCAGGCCCACTGCTGCAGGCCTGAGGAAAAAAACCACAGCCCTCATGAGCCAGCCTTTGCAGGCTTGGAGGAAAGGAGGCCATGTCCCAAACAGCAACAGTGAGCTGCCTCCCCACACCTCTCTGCCACCCCAGGGATCTCTAATGGGAGGGACCCAGGTGCCTAGCCCAGTCCCCTGCACTACTGGATCGACAGTCAGTGTAGGAAGCACCTGGGAGTCAGCAACCAGATGATTCAGAGGAACACAGGAAAATGTCAAGAAGAAGGAGCAAGGTGCAATCTCAGACCCCCAGTACACTCAGAACAAGTCCAGGAGACACAGACACAAAATAAATTAGAAGTCACACATCTGAAATTTCTGAAATGATAGCAAAAGAAGTAAAGAAACAGCCTAGGGCTTATATTGTTTGATTAACTTGACATGCCTATATCTGGTAGTTTGAGCAACTATTTAGAGGATATCGAAGAGCAATATAGTATCTATTGTTGATTTCCTACTGTCTTGTTTTTGAAATCCAAGATCATTCTCATTGTCTTGTTTTATTCTCTTTAATACACACCAAAAAAAGAAGTGGGATGCTGATATAATAGATATCTACATTTGTGGTATCTGAATCTTAAAGTGTATGTAACTATATCTTAAAGAATATATTGCCTAAAATAGATAGTACAAGTAAGGGCTTCGAGGCCACTGCCCTCCACGTACTGTAGGACCACTCTCCTCCACTCACCTGGACCTGGGCAACACCCTAAGGCCAATGCTTCCCTATTCTAAGACTTACTACAAGGAGGCAGAGATAAAGGAAACAAATGACTCCCTGCCCTGCCACCAATAACCTGTTCTAGAAAATTTCAAAATTCCAAACCAAGACTTATGTATGCCAAATCCCTCTGTTGACCTGCACTAACTGTTCTTCACCTGCAGCTCACTGAAGGTTCATGCATATGCATTACATCTCATACATACAATTATAACAGAGTAGCTTATGGGAAAGAACATGCACAACAGCTGACATGACTCTGTGCCATCAATCATGTTATCAATCATGCACTGAAGGACTCCAACAGGAGGTACTATAGAACTGGCACAAAATTTTCAACCCCTACACCCTATACCATTGGTACTCATGCTATTTTTCTTTCAGCAGTGTGAAGCTACTCACTTTGAAATACCTTCACCCTAATAAATTTTGTTGTTGCTTCCTTACCATTGTGTGCCATGTCCAATTCTTTATTTGTCACACACATGAACCTAGGAACCCATCCAAGACACCATCACCCACAACAACACATCTGTATCTTAGAGAGTATATATATTCATATATACATATATATGAATGTAAAAAGAATGGTGATAGAAAGACAAATATTAAAAGTTGTTCTGGTGAGGTCTCATTAAAAAAGAATCAGTTGTTGCAAACTGGAGAAAAAGTCCTTATTATACAGTGGCAAAGAATTTGAATAAATTATTTTCTAATGTTTCATGGAAATTAGAACTTGGGAATGGTGAAATTGGACACTTAACTAAGGAGATTTCTAAGCAGATGTTTGGAAATTCCTTAACCTATCAATAATGCAGAAAATGAGACAACATGTTCTGAAGAGACTAAGGGTGTAGCTGAACAATCACTTGATATGGAGATTGGCATGAGTGCGTCTCACAAATTTAATGAGCTATTTTAGTATAGACCTATAATAAAGATGAGATCATACCAGTAGAAACTTACACTAAAGGGAACAGGACGGAATAACAGAGCAATTGAGCTGAAAACATGTTTTACTCTTCAAGCAAAGAGAAGAATGACCGTGAAGGGATGCACAGATCAATAGGGCGGATACTCCCATCGTTTCCTTCTTGGTGCCAAAGGTTTCAAAGGTTGTGGACTCTACCTCAATTTCAGCAGGCCAGGCTTCCCCCACCTAGTGCTTCATGGGCAGGGTAACTCCACAGAAAGGAAGTAACGGGGCTGCCCTTAGAGCTGTGGAGTATGGTTTTTCAAATAACAAGAAATCTATAGGTCATGTAGCTCAACGTGGGCTATTTCGGTGGTTAACCAGATCAGCAAAAGTTTTTACTCTTTTATCCCTTTGTCATCTTCAGCATGTTGTATTGGCCCACAGGTAATCTTCACTCATGGAAGCAAGTCATTCTGGCATTCATACACCTCATATCCAAGTAGATGATCAGGTTGAGGAAGAGAGACAATTTCTTATGTTTTCCTAAGAGTGAAGAAATCTTCCTCAGAATTTCTCCCAACTACACTCATCATGTTAATTGGTCAGAACCTGGACACATATTCATGCCTTGAATAATTATGAAAAAAGAGAATGGTATTAAATTATTGACAGATAAATTAAGATTTTTTTGAATATATAAACAGAGTGTCGACATACAAACAAAATCAAAAGTCAGTTATTATATCAGTTATTATATCAGTTAGGATTAGGATTAACTGCATAAATTAAAACAGATAAATAAAGAGTTTTAAAGAGCATGTAGAAGTTTAGTTTCCCTTAATATAAAAAACAGAAATAGGCCCACAACACTGGTAACAGTGACTCAGTTGTTGGCTACTAGAATTCCAGTCATCACGTCTATCTTTCACTCAGGAATAGCAGAAAGGGAAAACGACAAAATGCTACCATTTCCAATGGAGTCAGTACTTTTTAAGGGATTTTTTTTCAAAATCTTCACCCAACAACAACATCGAATTGTCTACTTCAGGTTGAAAGAAACATTGAAAATTAACCTTTTAACTGGACACATGGCCGCTGAAACTTTCAGAAAAGAAAAAAAAAAAAAGAATGGATATTGGGTAAGCAATTATCATTATCTGCCTTAGCCAGCAAAAGAGAAGGACCCAATGGCCTTTGAGTAGGCAAAGAAAACATTTAACTTTACTCTTTTTTTTGTAATTTCCTTAGAAAGTCTTTCCATATCTACACATTAGTAATTTTATCCCTTTTCTTAGCACACCATCTTTTATTGTAGAGGCTGAGGAGTTAAAAACTACATCACTGTATATATCATGTATAATATGATTGCATTTGAATGAAAACATTTCAAATAGAGAAAATAACTTTTATTTGTTTTGTTTTGACAGTTATTTTCAATCACTCTGTACAGTTGCCCTAGTGGCAAGATGTAACTGACTAACAGAAATAAAATGAGGAGGGAGAAGACCACATGATGTTTAAAATTTTAAAGCATACAAGATTAAGTAAAAAAAAAAAAGTTCAAGAGAAGTGTCTGCTCTTTGTTATTCTGATTAGAAGTAACTTTCTTCATGTTATAATGAAGAAATCACCCAAAAAATAGTGTAAAACTAGTCAAGGACAAATTTCTAGATAGCTTAGTCATCTTTACCTTGGGGAAAGTACCATAGACATTTGGACTGAGGAGTAAACAAAGAACAAATTTGCAAATGGGTAGAGTTTGGTGGTATTTGAAAGTCTTGAATACTCACTTACTATTTCTCCTTTAACTTTGTCATGATTTTAAAATTCTTTTGTTTGCCTCACATGTTCTCTCTCCCAGCATTTTTTCGAAGAAGACAACAGAACTCATTTCCCCCAAAAGATTGGGTACATTGGACAAGGAATGTAGCAGTTGCATCCTTCTTGAATTCTTCTTCTTCTTCTTCTTCTTATTATTATTATTATTATTTTTTTTTTTTTGCTGTTGACAAAGTGGGTCAAGTTCTAGCCAAATTCTAGTCAAGTTCTACACCCCTCAGAAGGTGTAGAAAAGGTAGTTAGCTACAATGTCCCTTGATTTCTTACTGGGTTCTTCAGTTAACTTGTCTATTTTGGTGCTAATCCTAGTGTTTAAATCCTAGGTGCTAATCCTAGTGTGACATTATAAAATATGTCAATATTTGATAGACAAAAGTCCCTTCACCATTCGTAAGTCTCTTTTCATGGTTCCTTCATATGCACTGTCCCTTTAGGTAAATTTTAGAGTAATTCCTTCAAGTTTCATAAAATACCATTTCGTGGTTTTGATTGACATTTGTTTTGCATTTACCAATTAAATTTCAGAAGACTTGCCATTCTTACAATTTCAAGTCTTTCCTTTCAAGGGTATGTCTCTATTTAGTTCTTATTTTATGGCTTTCCAGTTAAGTTTTATCCACTTCTATATGAATTTTATGTATTTCTCATGAAGTCCGTTTCTAAGTACTTTGCTTCTATAGCAAATGCCTTCCTTTTCTTTTTTCTTTATTTCTTTCTCTCTCTTTTTTTTTTTTTTTTTTTTTTTTTTTTTTTTTTTTTTTTTTTTTTTTTTTTTTTTTTTTTTATTTTTTTTTTTTTTTTTTTTTTTTTTTTTTTTTTTTTTTTTTTTTTTTTTTTTTTGCCTTTCGTTTTTTGAAGCAGATTTTTTTATGTGGCGACTGTTAATCTGTAATGAAGCTGCTGGATTTTGTGTTGATTTTGTATTCAAATGCTTCACTGAATTATTTTAACACTTTTAATGATTTTTATACAATTTTTCTTGAATATTTTTAGGTAAATGATGATTTCATCTCCTAATTATAATTTCATCACTTTCTTTCCAATGAATGTGTCCATTTTTATTAGCTTATGTATTATGTAGTAACCCCAAAATAATGTTAAAGTCTACAGTAATAGTCCTTTCTTCTTATCTTAAAGAAAATGGTTCTAAAGGTTCATCAATGAGTAAAATACTTGAAATACGTTTTTCTTGGAGGTATTTTATCAAATGCAAAAGCCTTCATTTATTTCTACCCCCAGCTTTCTATGGGTATTTTATTGATTTTGTCTTTTTTTTTTTTTTTTTTTTTTTTTTTTTTTTTTTTTTTTTTTTTTTTTTTTTTTTTTTTTTTTTTTTTTTTTTTTTTTTTTTTTTTTTTTTTTTTTTTTTTTTTTTTTTTTTTTTTTGTGGCACCAGAGATTGCACTCACAACCCCATGCCTGCCAGGCAGGCACTTAAACCACTAAGCCAAACTCCTGGCCCTTGATTTTGTCTTCTTAATAAAGTAATTATGCTGAATATTATCAAATGTTCATTTTGGCTTCTACTGAATAAATGGTGCGGTATTTTTCTTTAATTTTTAATGCAGTGATATTTATTTATAATTTCATTTTTTTAAAAAAAACCCACATTTCCATTCCAGGAATAAACACTACTTGATCTCAAGTGATCATTTTGCAATGCAGATTCACTTAACATACCTGTAAATACAGTAGTTTCATGAATCTCTATTAGACTGTAGCCTTAAACACTTTTTGGACCACGACAATTTAATGGTCTGCCATCAAATTCCTAGAAAGAAAGGAGAAAGAAGGCCAAGCTAAAGAAGTACTGTACTTGAAGAACTACTGCCCCAAAAATTCCCAAATATGGCAAGACATGTAGACACACAGTTTCAAGAAGGTGAATGAATTTCAAATAAGATCAATCTTTAAAAATCAACACCAAGACACAGCATAATTAAAATTACAAAAACAAGATATGAACAAAAATCTAGAAAACATCAAGAAAGAAGGACACTATACCCACAGGTAGGAAACAATTAAAATGTTGATAATGTATTTCTTGTGAGAAACTTTGGAGATCAGAAGGAGATGGTATCATACTTTACCAGTGCTGGGGTAAGTTTGGAACTTTTGAACCCATAATCTTATAGTCAGTGAAAATACCCTTCAGGAATGAATGAAAAAGCATGATAAAAATATGGGTAAACATAACAGGCTTTCTTTCTTTTCTTGAATTTTCTAAATTATGTGAAGGTTGAATAAAAATTGTAATACTAACTGGTATAATTCTAAATATATAGAAAAAATTTAAGAATTATTTTTAAGCAGGGAAGAGTAATTGAATATAAAGCGAGGTCACATTATATATTTCTTGAGCTGGTAAAGTGATTACATCAGTAGACTTCAATAAGATACAGACATGCAGAAAAAGATATATTCCAGGGGATACTCATAAAAAATTAAACAATGAGGTACAGTTAAAGACACTATTGATAGATCAAAATAGAATTGTTCAAACAACTCATAGGAGGTAGAAAAAGGAAAACAGAGAAAGAATAAAGATCAAAAACATAAAGTAAAAAATAAAACAGCAGATTTAAGCCCTAACTTGTTGATAATTACATTAAATATAAGTGGTTTTCATACCATTTCATTAAAACAAAAAGACAAAGATTCCCAGAGTGGAGTAAAAAGCTTAATCCAAGACAATGCTGTTTACAAGAAACTAATTTCATATCATGATATAGGCAGGTTGAGAGTAAAAAGATAGAAAAATATAAAAATACTAAAGGAAATCAGGAGTAGCAACATTAATACAAGATAAAGTAGAATTTAGAGAAAATAAGGTAGGGAGAAAAAAATTTTTTAAAGAATCATCCATCAAGAAATCCTAAATCAGTATGCATCTAAATCACAGAGTTAAAACATGTGCAGCAAAATCTGATTTAAAAAGAAATAGAGAAATCAACAATTACATTTGGAGATGTCAAAAAATCCTATCTTTGTAACTGATCAAAAATCTACAAGGGTATAGAAGAACTTTGTAACACCATCAACCAATAAAATCTAATTGATATATACAGAGCACTCTGTCAAACAAGAGCATTATACAAAGTCTTTTCAAGGCCCTGTGCAACATAAAATATAACAAATCATACTCCTGACCTTTATATAAACTACAACAATTTTTAAAGAGTTAGAATCATATAGAATGTGTTTTATGACCACAATAGATTTAAACTTGAAATCAAAAGTGGTAAATTTTCCAAATACTTACAAACTAAATAATGCTGTTCTAAATAATCCAGAGAGGTTAAAGAGGAAGTGTCAAGAAAAGAACACAAAAATATATTGAACTAAATGAAGCTAGGCATGATAAGATATGCCTGGGGTCACAGCTACTTGGAAGGCTGAATAGGAGGACCGCTTAATCCACAAGTTACAGAACAGCATGAGCAATATAGTAAGACTTGTCTCAAAAACTGAACTAAATGAAAATAAAAAGAAGCCAGGCGTGGTGGTGCACGCCCTTAATCCCAGCACTCAAGAGACTGAGGCAGAGGATCATTGTGAGTTCGAGACCAGGCTGGGCTACAAAAGTGAGTTCAAGGCCAGCCTGAACCGCATAGGGAGACCCTGTCTCAAAAAATAGGGCTGGGGATTTAGCTCAGTCACTAAGTGTCTGCCTAGCAGGCACAAGGTTGTGAGTTTAATCCTCAGTACAAAAAAAAAAAAAAAAACAATTATCAAAAATTGTAAGGCACAACTAAAATTTGTAGTACTAAATACACACATCAGAAATCATGAAAAGTCAAATATTTTAAAGCTTTCATCTCAAAAGTCTTTAAAAAGGAAGAAATAATAAATACAAGAGAAGAAATGAATGAAACTGTAAAGAAAAAATCCAGTAAAATATAAAGTTGATTCTTTAAAAAGATCAATAAAATTCAAAGACCTTAGCAAAACTACCAGAAGAAAAAAATCAGATTATATAAACTACTAGTATTGGCAATGAAGGGAGGACTCTGTAGACATCAAAACATCATAAAAGAATACCATGAATAACCCTACACTCATGAATTTGACAATTCAGACAAAATGGACCAATTACTTGAGAAATATATACTACCACACCCTACCCTCTGCAATATAAAATAAATAACTCACATATACTTTTCATTCACTAAAAGGGTATCATTTGAAGAGTGTCAGTATAGTTATATGATTTATTAATTCATTGCCACAACAAATTTTAGAATATGTTTATTATCCCAGAAAGACCCCAATTCATACACCTTAGCTATTACTTACTCATCTCTCAAGCCTACCAGACCCAGAGAACTGCTAATCTGCTTTTTTTATTATTTTAAAAAGCAAAACAAGCCGGGCGTGGTGGCGCACACCTTTAATTCCAGCCCTCAGGAGGCTGAGGTAGGAGAAGCCTTGTGAGTTCGAGGCCGGCTTGGGCTACAATGCGAGCGCAAGGCCAGCCTGAGCTATATAGTGCGACCCTGCCTCAAAAAACTAGGGCCGGGAGTTTGGCTCAGCTGCTTAAGGGCCTGCCCTGGCAGGTGCAAGGTTGTGAGTTCGATCCCCGGTGCAAGGCAAAACAAAACAGTGAGAAACCAACACTAGTTAATATATTGCATATTGTTATCTTAGAAGTAGTTGTTCAAGTTGCAAGATCTAGGCATAAAAATGATCAGACAATCAATGACAACACAAACAATTCTTTTTGATGAACTAGCAGAATTAGTAGTATAGTTATCCATATTGCAAACTTTTACATACATACAGTTATACGTGTATACCTACATACATATAATCTTTTCTTTTCTTTCTTCTTTCCCCTATCCCAGTTGTTCTTTAATTTTGAACACTTTCTTTCCCTTTCATTATTACAATATCTATTGTACATTTTGGATCTTATTACTCTGTCAGTTTATTATTATTATTTATTTTTTACACTAGGGAGACAATATAATATTTACAAATGTGAGTCTGATTTATTTCACCTTTGAGTATAGTCTCAAGTTGCCTCCATTTACCTATAAAAGCCTCAAGATCATCCTTTTTTGTAGCTGAGTAATACTCCATTGTAAAAAAATACATCTATTTTCATCCACTCTGCAATTGATGGGCATTTTGGTTGTTTCCAAGATTTAGCTATTACAAATGGTGCTGCTATAAACATGGGTGCACATATATTGCTGTGACATGACATTTTCAATTTTTCTGGGAAAATTCCCAGAAGGGGAATAGCTGGATTGAATGGGACTTCCAATCCTAATTTTCTGAGGAATCTCCACACTGATTGCCACAGTGACCACACCAGTCTACACTCCCATCAACAGTGGAGAAGGGTTCCTTTCTCCCCACACCCCCTCCAGCATTTGTTATTGCTTGATTTCTTGATGGCAGCCATTCATTCCAGAGTGAGATGGAATCTCAGTGTTATTTTAATTTGCATTTCTCGAATGACCAGTGATGTTGAGCATTTCTTCACATATTTATTTGCCATTCATATTTCTTCATCTGAGAAGTCTGTGTTCATCTCAGATGCCCATTTTTGGATTGGGCCTTACATTTTTCAATTCTTTATATGTTCCTGATATAAGTCCTTTGTCTGAGGGACAGCTGGCTAAAATTCTTTCCCCTTCTGTGGGTTTTCTTTTCACTTTATTGGTGATTTCTTTTGAAGTGCAAAAACTTTTTAACAAGATGAGAACCCCATTATTGATTCTTTGAAGTACTTCCCATGCAGTTTGCATTTTGTTCATGAGCTCTTTGCCTACCCCTATGTCTTCAACATTTCTACCTACCTTGTCTTCCAGTAGATTTAGTGTTTCTATTTTAAAATTTAGATCTTAGATCCACTTTGACTTTAGTTTAGTACATGGTGATAGACATGGGTCTAGATTCAGCCTTCAGCATGTGGGAAGCCAATTTTTCCAGCATCATTTATTAAAGAGGCTATCTCTCTTCCAGTGAGCATGTTTAGCCCCTTTGTCAAATATAAGGTGGCTAAGTGTCTTTGTAGTTGTATTTGCATCTTCTAATATGTTCCATTGATCTTCAGGTCTATTCTTTTGCCAGGACCATGCTGATTTTATCATTGTAGCTCTGTAGTGTAATTTCAGGTCAGGGATTGAGATGCCACCTGTCTTGCTTTTGTTGCCCAGAATTGCTTTTGCTATTGTAAGTCTCTTCTGCTTTCAAATGAATTTTAGGAATGTTTTCTCTAGATATTTGAGGTATGTTAATGGTATTTTGATTGGAATTGCATTAAATCTGTATAACAGTTATGGGAGTATGGCCATTTTCACAATGTTGGTTCTTCCTAACCAAGAGCAAGGGATATCTTTCCATTTTCTTACATCCTCTTCAGTCGCTTTCTTTAGAGTACTATAGTTTTCAGCATATAAGTCTTTTACATTCTTTGTTAGGTTGATTCCTAAGTATTTCATTTTTTTCAATTCTGTTGTGAAAGGTGTCATTTCATAATTTCTCTCTCAGTGAGTTTGTTGTTCGTATACAGGAATGCTGTTGATTTTTGTGTATTGACTTTGTATCCAGCTACACTGCTCAATTTTTTGTTAACTCTAGTAGCCTTTTGATGAAGTTTTTAGGGTCTTCTATGTAGAGTATCATGTCATCTGCAAATAGTGATAGTTTAACTTCTTCCTTTCCTATCCTTATTCCTTTTATTTCTCTCTCTTGTCTGGTTGCTCTGGCTAATGTTTCCAGAACTATATTGAATAAGAGTGGTGACAGTGGACCTCCTTGTCTTGTTCCTGATTTTAGAGTGAAAGATTTCAGTTTTTGTCCATTTAGTATAAAGTTGGCTGTTGGTTTGTCATAGATGGCTTTTATCAGTTTGAGGTAGATACAATCTATTCCAAGTTTCTACAAAGTATCATGAACAAGTGTTGTACTTTATCAAAGACTTTTTCTGCATCTATTGAGATAATCATGTGATTTTTGTCTTTGACTCTGTTGATGTGGTGTATTACATTTATTGATTTCTGTATGTTAAACCATCCCTGCATTCCTGGGGTGAATCCCACTTGGTCATGATGCATAATCTTCTTGATGATTTGCTACAGTCTGTTTGCCAGTATTTTATTAAGAGTCTTTGCATTAATGTTCATGAGGAAGATTGGCCCATAGTTCCCTTTTTTGGTTGGGTCTTTCTCTGGTTTTGGTATCAGAGTAATTCTTGCCTCCAGGAATGAGTTAGGGAGGATTGCTTCCCTTTCAATTTCATTGAAGAGTTTGAGTACTATTGACATTAAATCTTCTCTAAATTTCTTGTAGAATTCAGCTGTGAATCCATCAGGACCTGGGCTTTTATTGTTAAGTTTTTAATCACATTTTCAATTTCAGTAGCTGATATTGCATTATTCAAAATTGTTATATCTTCTTGATTCAGCTTTCATAATTCATACATTTCTAGGAATTTGTCCACTTTCTCTGTGTTTTCCACTCTATGTGAGTAAAGATTTTCAAAGTAGGTATTCATGATCTTCTGAATTTCCATGGGATCTGTAGTAATTTGTCCCTTTTCATCCCTTATTGCATGAATTTGAGTTTTCTCTTTCTTTTGTCTTGATAAGATCAGCTAGAGGTTTATCAATTTGGTTTATTCTCTCAAAGAACCAGCTCTTTGATTCATTAATTCTTTGTACTGTTTTCTTAGTCTCAATTGTGATAATTATTGCTCTGATGTTTGTAATTTCCTTTCTTCTATGAGCTTTGAGTTTGGCTTGCTCTTCTTTTTTTAGAAGCTTGTGGTGTAGCATTAAGTTGTTTCTTTGTGCTTGCTCTGTTTTCCTGATGTGACAGTTTACTGCCATGTATTTTCCTCTTAGGGCCACTTTCATTGCATCCCACAAATTTCAGTATGTTGTGTCTGCATTTTCATTGAAATTTAGGTATTGTTTAATTTATTCTTTAATTTCATCTGTAACCCATTGGCTGTTCAGGAGGTTGTTACTTAATTTCCATGTGTTTATGTAGGTTTTGCAGTTTCTTTTGCTGTTAATTTCCAATTTCAGTGCACTATGATCAGATAATATGCATGGGATAATTTCAATACCTTTGCATTTACTTAAGCATGTTCTATGGGCTAGTATATGGTCTATTTTAGAGAACATCCCAAGTGCAGGTGAGAAAAATGTGTATTCTAATGTTGTTGGGTGGAACACTCTGTAAACATCTACTAAGTCCATTTGTTCACAGGTTTGATTCAATTCTGTTATTTCTTTGTTGACTTTTTGTCTAGTTGATCTATCTCTTTGTGACAATAGGGTATTAAGGCCTCCTGTTACAATTGTGTTATTGCATATTTGGTTTTTCATGTCTACTAGTATTTGTCTTACATAGTTGGGTGCTCCTGTATTTGGTGCAAATATATTTATGATTATTATCTCTTCCTCTTGAATTTTTCCCCTAACAAGTATGTAGTGACCTTCTTTATCTCTTTTCATCATTTCTGATTTGAAGTTTACACTGTCTGCAAACAGAATAGCCAACCCTACTTTTTACTGGATTCCTGTTACATGGAATATTGTTTTCCATCCTTTGACTTTTAGTCCATGAGTTTTCTTTTGAGTCAGATGTGTTTCTTGTATACAGCATGTTGTTGGAGCCTGTTTCTTGATCCATTCTGTCAACTTATTTCTTTTAATAGGTGAATTGAGGTCATTTACATTGATGAATATAACTGATATGTACTGGCTGAACTTTGTCATTATTTTGCTATTGTTGGTTTTCTGTTTTCCCCCTTGTTTAATTGTTTGCCCTATTTGGTGGTTTATTTCTGTTGTTTTTCTAGGAATTGTAGTCATCTTTGTCTCTCTCTAATACATCTTTAAGTACCCTTTCTAGGGTTGGTTTGGTGGGCAAGAATTTCTTTTTTTTTAAATTTTATTTTAAAAATAGTAAAAACCAACAAAACAAAACAGAATAAGGTCAATCAAAACAGAGCAGTAGAATTGGTATAGAACTTCAAAGCAGGATCCTAGGAAAGCAATAGCCACTATAGTATATCTTGTTATTTTCACAATAGCTGTCCATTTCATCAGGTGTAGCAAAATCAAACCAAAAACAAAACATAATAAAACCAATCAAAACAGAATACTGAACAAAGCAAAACAACTAATCAGAATAAAGCAAAACAGTGAGAAAAATATTGGGCCTCAAAGACAAGATAGAAGGAAGTCCCCCATATTTGCTACATTGCATACTGTCATCCTCCCAAGAGATGCTCAGACTGGGTCTCAGGCCTGCAAAATCAACCAAAGCATTTAGTTGCTTTATGTATCTTAGTTGCTATTAATTTAGCCGGTCCTCTGAACCAGTAGTTTGCTTATGGGGCAGGGTGGAGGAGATGTTGATTCTCAGCCCACGTGCCAGTAGGCTCATGGGAGGCACTCACTTTTCCCTTCCTGGGACCCGTTGCACCACTTACCAGGAAGGCTGGCTAGTTGTCTTCTGGTTAGATCCCCTCTAACGCAGCATGGTGGGTTCTCAGGAGGTGCTGACCTTTCTTTGGACTTGAATTTCTTCAGTTGTTCTTTGTCATGGAAGTACCTTATTTCTCCATTAAATTTCAAAGAAAGTTTTGCAGGGTACATCAATCTGGGTTCAAATCTATTTTTTTTTCAGGGCTTGAAACACCTCACTCCAAGTTCATCTTGACTTGATAGTTTGTGCTGAAAAGTCTGCTGTGATTCTAATAGACTTTCCTTGATAGGTGAGTTGTCTTTTCTGTAACATCTTTTAGTATTCTATTGTTATGCTGCATTTCTGGGATCTTAATTATTATGTCAGGTGTAGATTTATTTTGGTTATGACTGTTTGGTGTTCTATATGCCTCACTTATCTGTATATTTGATTCTTTTCCCATGCTTGGGAAATTTTCTACTAGTTCTGCTAATAGTTTTTCTATGTCATTTGCATTGATCCCTGCATCTTTATTGATGCCTATTAGTCTTATATTGTTTTTCTTTGTATCATCTTGAAGCTGTTGAGTTGTCATTTCACACTGCCTTGTCATTTTTAAAAGTTCTTTCCTTTCATGATTGCTAGCTGTGATCCTGTCCTCAAGGTCCAACATTCTATCCTCAGTTTCATTCAAATGATTTCACCAACTTTCAATAGAATTTTTATTTCTTGGATATCTCTTCGAATTTGTTTCATGCATTTTACTTCTTTTATATATTGTTCATTCAAGGTTTCCATCATTTTCCCATGCTCCTATACTTTTTTTTTGTCTATGTCTTCTCTAGCAATGCTGAGCAACTCCTTCATTAAGGTTGTCATTTCTTTCTTTACCTGAGAGATTATTTCTAATGATTTCCTCTTTAGCCTCATGGATTTGCTTCTTTATTTCACTTCGTACCCTTTCATAAATTTCAGGTGTGTACCTTCTAATGTCCTCTATTTCCTTTTCTCCTGTACTTGTTCCAGAGGGGCTGAGCATTTGAGATTGCATTTTGCTTTTTTGTTTTGTCATTTACACCTCTTGGGTTAATATTTTGGTCTTTTCAATCCCGCTGGTCTCACCTGTCTATCCTGTGTGTCTTAGGGTTCTACTATGTGGCTGATGTTCACCCAGTTGCTGGGTTCTACAGTGTAGGGAAGAGGCCAGTCAGCTGAATTCCTCTGTGACTCAGTTGTGTGAGTCTTGTATTTTTCCTCAGCTGCCTAGCCTAGGAGTATTGATATGAACCAACCCTTAGCTTATATTATTACTGTATCTTCAGGCTGTTCCAGCCAGCCAGAACCACCTGTCTATAGAATGTGCACCAGCCAGTACCCTACTGTGTCACTGGTGGTCTCACAGGCCCAGTCAGGTTTCTTCAGGTGGGGAGAGGCCTTGCTTGTGCTCTTGCCAGCCCACCTTGGGTTCTCATATGGAAGAAGGGCTCACCCATTCTCTCGCTGGCTCACCAAGGTCTTCTGGGTCAGGGGAGGGCTTGCCAAGGCTTCTGCTCACCCACTGAGCTTGGGGGGAACTCACTGCACTCTTGTCAGCTTCACCAAGGTCCTACAGCTGTGGAGGGGAGTTCGCTACTGCTCCTGTTTACCCGCTGAAGTCCTCTATTTGAAGGGTAAACTCACTACACTGTCGCAAGTCACAGAGGTCTTCTGTGTGGGTAAGGTGTTGCTGAGGCTCCCACCAGCCCAGCAAGGTTCTGCAGGTGGTGGAAGGGATCGCTGATTTTCCGTGGACTGCAGTTGTCTTTTGGGTTGGCGGGAAAGGTGACCTACAATCCCACCGTTTATTGCTTTATCTGACTGAAGAAATACCCTACTATTTCAAGTTTTATTGATAGGTGTTTTGTATTGTGAAAGGGAGTTGAATTTTGTCAAATATGTACTCTGCATTTTTTGATGAACATATGCTTTCTCATTTTCTATTCTTCTAAAATGGTAAATGGAGTGAATTAATTTTCAGATTAAATCTACATTATATTCCTGAGATAAATTCTATTTGGTCATGGTACACAATCCCTTTTTCATATTTTTAATTTGATTGGCCAGTATTTCCTTGACGAATTTTGTATCTGAATTTAAAAATGATATTAAGACATAGTATTCTTTTCCTGTGATGCTTTTTGTTTCTATATCAAAGATTGACCTCAGAGACTGAGTTGGCATGTATCAACTTTTATACCTTATGGAAGGGTTAGTGAAAATTTGGTATTAATTCTTCTTTAAATTTATGGTGTATTTCCCCTGTGAAATCATCTGAACCTCAACATTTCTTTTGGGGAAGTTTTTTGAAGCTTCATTCTCTTTTTTTACATCTATTGGGGTCTCCTAATTTTTTTTGTTTGTTTGTTTTTCTTGTTTGTTGACACAGGGTCTTTCTATGTAGTTCAGTCTATCCTTGAATTCACAGACTGGCCCCAAATTCATAGTGATATAAACTCCTGCCTCAGTTCCCCAAGTGCTGGGATTACAGGTGTGCACCACTACACCTGGCTCATATTGCTTCTCAAATCAGTTTCTGTAGTCTGCCTTTCCAGGAATTTGTCAATTTCATGTACATTATTTAATTTGAGCCATACAGTCATTCACAGTATTCCTTTATATTTTAATTTGCCTGTGTTCAGTGATATTAACTCCTCTTTCATTTCTGATTTTAATGATGTGAGTCTTTTTGTGTGTGTGTGTGCCCAATATAGCTAAAAGTCTGTCAATTTTGTTGATTTCTCTGAAGTATCAATTTTTGGTTTCATTTATTTTTAAAATTGTTTTTCTGTTTTTTATTTTATTAATTTCTGCCCCAATCTTTAGTATTTTCTTCCTTTTACCTACTTGGAGTTTATTCTGCTTTTCATTTTCCACTGTTTTAAGAAAGGTAAAATTGTTAATTTAAGAACTTCGTTACTTTTTAATGTAGCTGTATAGTTTTCACTGTGATTTCATTTTACCTGTGAATTATTTAGGAATCTATTTCTTGACTACACATAAAGAAGATGATCATAGATTTTTGAATTATGTTTTTGTTACTAAATTTAAGTTTACACTGGGGTCATAAAATAGATTTTATATGATCTCAATCCTTTGAAATTTATTGAGGCTTGCTTCATATTTCAAAATATACTCGATTTTTATGCTCCTTTAAATACTTTAAAAGAATACCTATTCCAAAATGAATAGAATGCCCATGTATATTAACATTTCTTATAAGTTTATTGACTTTTTGGTCTGTTTTTTAAAATCATTTATCTATAAATATGTTGTTATCACCCATTATGGTCATGGACTTACTATTTCTTCTTATAGTTTATAACTTTTTGCATTTATATTTTGAGTCCATATTATTAAGTTAATACAAATATAGGATTATTATGTATTTGTTATGGGTTAAAGAGTTTATTTTGATAAAATGCTTTTCTTTATCTCTGGTTATAATTTCTGTTTTAGAGTCTAGTTTGTGTGACATTAATTCTACTGCACAAATTTTCATTTGATTAGTGTTTTTCTGTTCTTTTTCCTTCAACTTTTTAAACCTCTGTGTCTTATATGTATCTTGTATAAACAAAATATAGGTGAGTTTTAGTTTTTATTCAGCCTGACTAAGTTTCAATTAAAGCATTTAGTGTAATTGATGTTAATGTAATAACAGATACGTGCGCATTAAATTTACCATACCTATTCTATTCCTTTTTCTGTCCTTTCTGCCTTTAAAAAATAGTGTCTGAATTTTTTTCATGATTTCATTTCCCCACTATTGTCCTGTTTCACAATTGTAATGACAATGCTAGAAACTAACATATGCATCTTTAATATAGAAATGCCTAATATTAAATAAGTATTGTTATGATTTATATCTAAAATGCCTCCTAAAAGTCTTGTGTTCAAAGGTTGGGCCTTTGGAAAGTGATTGGATCATGGGGACACTATATTCATTAGTGATTTAGTCCAGGGATGGCAAATCTTTTAGAGCTTTCAGTGACAACAGCCAGCTGTAGCACATATGCCATAGGTTCATCACCACTGGATTAGTCCATTTATGAGTGCATAGCTCACTGTGCTGGTCAGAGGAGGAGCCAGGTCGGAAGAGGTGGGTCACTGAAAATATGACTCTGAAGGTTGTATTCTTGTCCTTTGCTCCTCCTTTCTCTCTCTGCTTCCTGATCACCACATGGTGAACAATTTTCCCTTACCATACTGTTTCTGCCTTGGAACTTATGATGGACTGAATCCACTAAAATTGGGGGTCGAACTAAATCTCTCTTCCTTTAAGTTTCAGGTGTCAGGTACTTTGCCCCAGTGATGGGAAAGTAATTCATACAGAAATCTTTCTGTTATTATTCTGTCCAGGTTACAAGCCTATTGTTTAGTGACATCCACATGCAAGGAGTTCTTCCCTCTTCAATTCTGACCTACATATCATTCATACACAGACATACCCAGAGCTTTACTAATCTGCCGGGTGGTTCTTACTCAAGTCAGGTTGACCTATCACAGTTAATGATCACATACACTGATGTTACGATATCATGGTCTTCTGTTTTCAGTTATTTCTGTTAAATAGTTAGCTGTCAATCTAATTTTGTTCCTTTCAAAACAATCTGTTGTTCCTCTGATAGTTTGTACATTTTTAGTTTTGCTTTTATGGAGTTTTACTATAAGCCTAGGCATATGTTTCCTTGGTTCAGAGTTTGAAGGCTACCTTACATCTGTGGCTCAATATCATTCACCAGCTGTTAGCAATTTCTTCATTTCTTTCTTCTGACTTGTTGTTTTGACCATCTCCTTCTTGGACACCAATTACAAATCTATTAGAGCCTTTTCCTGTATTGTTCACATTCTTTATAATTTCTTCTGTATTTCCTATAGTTTTCTCTGTCTATGCTTCCTTATAGGTACTGTTCCCTGACCTCTCTTGTAACCCATGCATTCTTTCTGAGATATATACAAGATTAATGTGATATTAAGCCTAGCCAGTGAGTTTTTTAATTTGATTCTTACTTTTTTTTTCAGTTCTAAATTTTCATTTAATACTTTTTGGTTTTATGGTTTCAGTTTCTGATATAAAAAAAAACTTAATCTTATTTATCTCTTTAAATATACTAAATATAAATTTTTTGTTTTGTTTTTATACCAAGAATTGAACTCACAACCTTGTTGCTTGCCAGGCAGGTGCTAAATATAATTATCTTAAAGTCTGCATCTAGTGTTGCATCATGTGCCACACAAAGAATTCTATCGGTTATTTTTTACAGAAGAATATGAGCATCTAGAGATCAGTTACAAAATAACAGAGGAAATTACCAAAATCAAATATTGCAAGCTTCAGAATTCATAGTCTTAATCATCCTAGCACAAGGCTACAAAAGTTCAAAATGTTTGAGAAATCCAGAATCTAAAACTTATAAAGTTTATTTATTTCCTGCTGGAACAAGATTTCTCTCCTTTTGATTGGTTCTCCATCAAAACCATCTCAAATTTTACCTTAAATTTTTCTTCTTTTTCATATACCACCTGACAGTTATTCATTTTCTCATTCATTGCTCAGCAAATATCTTTAGGCATCTTTCACACTGTTTCAGGCCTTAGAGATGCATGGCAAACAAGGCAGGCCTGGTTCCCATCTCTTAGAATTTTCGTTCTAATGGGAGGTAACAAATAAAATTTATGAGTAAAGGTGAAAGTTAATTTCAGGTAGTGATGAAGTCAGTAAGAAAATATAACAATGTGAGAGAGTAAATTGTGAGGTTGGAGAAGTTTGACTTTAGCTAAGTGGTCAGGCTAGACCTCTCAGAGAAGGTACAATTTGGGCTGCAAACTGCATAACAGTATCTTATATAGAAGGAAGAATGACTGCTAAACACTCACATTTAAAACATAATTGGTGCATTTAAGGGACAAAGGAAACTAGAAGTGACTGGATCGTCATAAATGAGGAGGAGAGTGGTAATACATTGGATAGAAAAGTTGGCAGAAATGGAAATCAGAGTACCACCATAGTATACAATGATAGCAACTTTCATTTCTATGCATAAGATTGTAACTGCTTATACTTGCTCTGCTATTCTAGGACATTTAAAGACTAAATATATGAAACAACTCCTATTCATATAAGAAGAAAAACAAATAAGGTGAGCTCTGTGCTGACTCTGGCCTTTTTCCTGAAAACACAATCCAAAAAGACAAAAAAGCAGAGAAATCCCAAGCCAACCATATTACCCTACAGTGAATTAAGGAGACAAATAAGAGTTCAGGTAGGGAATTGCAAGTTTTAGAATGAAGAAAGCTATTCAGAAGAAGAATTGCTAAAATCTCTGTCAAAGTCCTTTTAAAGACTGCAATTTTACCAAGCCTTTCCATCCCCTGGAAGATCCTTGTGCACACTAAAATTTGAGAGTCACTAATATGGAAAGAACATGGGAGAAGTGGATATAATGTCCTCAAGGGAATAGGTTGCATTTCACATTACACCCTGATACAGTGATGAATTTCACTACTGCAAATATACCGATCTCCTTGTTTTACCTGAAGATAAAAGGAATCAGGAAAATTCCTTGATTTATGAGATTTAAAATTTTACTGACTAGAAGACATAGTCTGAGAATGAAGTCCTTTTCAGCTCTGTCTGGCTCCATTTTTTAAACTATCACACTGATTTGAGTTGTCAACTTCTCAACCTGGAACACTGTTCATGGGATTTTTATCTTTTGGCATTTTCCAACATGAATGTTTGCTGGTCATTGGATGAGTGATTGAATATGTGAATTAATTGAATCAGTGAGACTAAGATCTTAGAATAAGTCGTTTTCATTTCCACTCTGGTTTGGTGACATAAGAAAGTTTTATCTGTTGCTGGACTTTGGAAACACTCCAGGGCCCCTGCTTCATTCTTTCTAGCCAGCTCTGGCTCTAGGTAGACAGTGAACCACTTTTCTGCATGGCCACATGCCACACCCTAGGGCTGGGGACAGCAGCTGAGAAATTTTGCTTTGACTGCCCCTATGCAGAGGACTCAGCATCCTGTCAAGGTTTGGAATCAAGTTTGGCTTTGAAAAGAGCAAAGAGAACAACATAATTTAAAAATCAAAGAAATTCATTTTAGTAGTAAAAGGTTAACGGCCTTTAGGAGGAACAATTTTTAATCACTCTCGTCTAGACTCTATCACTGGAATCACCAGCCGCGGAGTGAAATATGGCCCAACTGCCGCCACCAAACAGCTCCTAAAGACTGTTGTATTTAATCATGTCTGTGCACCACTTATGGATTTTCATTATGATTCCTGATGCTGTTGCGCTGAGTAAAATATTAATATCCATAGTAATGATGCATGAAGCTTGGAGTGTAATTTCTTCACTCTTCTTGTCTGATATTAAATTGTTACCACTTTATCATTTGTGTAGAACTGCATGTTTCAATTAATCTTTCCATATCAGCAGCCCTGATTAATATAGATCATGATTCATAAGCTTATCGTCACTATAGTTTTAACAGATCATTTATAAAGATCTTAAATTTCAGGGTCTGGGAGGTGCAGCTGCTGTGTCCAATGTGCCTTTTTATTCTCTATTCCAACAGTGCTGCTATACACCGGCTGTCAATTCCTGTTGAATAATTAATTTCAGGAAACCACATTTTCCCAAGGGGGGAAAAACATTGAGGGGTCTGGCAATTGGCAGGCCAGAGGGCAACGTTTGTTCACCTCTCCATGCCAGCCTGAATGCTGCCTGCTCCTAGTCAGCGGGAACTGCTGCTCTGGGGGATTAACCACAGGTGTGCACAGGCTTCTGTGGGCTGCATCGGGCAGACCCAGCCAACATAGTCGTCCCAGGACAGTTATTGAGGGTTGATAGAGCACTGAATAACTTCCCAGGCAGCTGTTGTTGCTCTCATGAATCTGCAGACCTCACCAAGGCTGGCATGGTGCCTGGAGCCTTTTGCTGCTCCTGGAATACACATTCGAACTGTGTGCTCAGTGTGGAGTGGGAGTGAGCAGAGGAATTAGTAAGGGGAAGGTTTTCAAACATTTTTATAAACACTCAGAGCTTGGGCTCTTTCATCAGAAGAAGGCATTGAGACTCAAGGGCTTTGGTTCCAAAGACACAATCCATCTTCAGGAATCTGAGAGTCACTGCAGGGTCCTCACCCAGCACTGCCACTCAGTTAATGTTAGGCAGAAGCAGACTCACGAGGGCTACCTAAACATCACCATCCTCTTTGGACAGAACAAAAAAGAACAAGAAATAAGGCAGAGCTCACTGGCTTTCTTGGGCCTTCATCTAGAGTATAATTCTCATAGCTCAAGTTACTTAAAAAATGCAGGTGCAAAGGAAAACATTTGAATATAAATTTTTAAAAAATATTCTGGTGACTGGTAATTGATCTAGTAATTACTAAAATACTAACATTTTGTTGACTTCAAAATCTGAATATTTTATTTCTATTTTGATTGAATCAGGTAATTTTTTTACTTGTTTGGAGTAAATTTACGCTCTTTGGTTTTATAAAATTTGTGCCCCTTCTATTATACATCTTCTATGTGAAAAGCACTGCCTAAGTCCTAAGTCTTGGGTCTGCACCTCTTGTGATGTAAAAATATCCCTCCAAAATTCATCTTGAAACTTAACCCACATTATGGTGGTATTAGAAAGTCAGGCTTTTGCGAGGAAATAACTAAATCATCATGGCTCTGCCTTCCTGAATGCCTTAAAAAGCGGAGTGGAGGTCTAGCACAGACCCTTTTGCCCTTCCAATTTTGGCTATGCAAGAACACAGACCGCAAGTCCTGGAAATAAAAAGAGAGGCCCTCACTAGACACTGAAATGCCAGCATCTATACCTCGGACTTCCCAGCCTCTAGAACTGTGAGGAAGTAAGTTTTTGCTCTTTATCAATTACTCAATGTAAGTTTTTTTGTTATAGTACTACAAATAGACTAAGACAACATCTTAGTGTAGATTCCACTAGAGACAGACCCTGGAATGAGAATTCAAGAGCAAGTGGGTTACATGGGAGAGGATCATAGGATACGTCATTATGGGTCATGTAGCATATGCCTCAGAAATAGCTCAGTGGTGGACCAAGAAAGTCAAGTTATTTACTTACCAAGCCCTCGTCTATCATAGGGAGTGCTGATTTCTGGGGTATTAACTCTCCCACAGTCAATCCTGACTTGCTCTGTGCACCAGCAGAGCAATTCTCATAGTCAGAAATAAAAGTTTTCAGGTAAAGATTGTCAGGAATTCCTGGTAAGCAAGTTGGACAGATAGATGTGAAGACCAAGAGAAAATGAGGAGCCAACAGTGCTTTCTCAGCCATACTCTAGTCCAGTCATTAGTGCAGAATATTCAGAGAGACCCTCTAACACTCTCCAAATAAGAGACGGTAAATATTGAAAAGTGCGCTAAAACTATGAAGCTGTTTGGGAAAAAAATAATACAATCATATCTTGCATGCTTTATTTTAAATAAAATGTACAGTTATTCACCACTATTTTGTTGGGACAAGACCTTTTCTTCTAATGTTATATGCACTGATGGAATTCTGCCTTCCTGTTCTTGTATAAACCATACTCATGGGAAAAAAAGAAAACCATCCACAACTTCCTGTTCCCACTTCCAACAAGAACAGAAAGAACTTACAGGGACTTCTGAAGTAATCTAAGTTAAGAAACGTTGTAGATGTTTATGATGTCCCTCAATCTTTTCTAGTGATTTTACCCACACTTAATTCAGCAGCATCTAATTCATTGACTCACCTTTATCAAATCCAAAGCATTCAATTTAATATTCGAAGAATCAACAATTCCTCTTTTTACCTTTCCCATCAGGTTATGTAATATTTAATTCAATTTCATGGTTACATTACTAAGTACAACTGTCATTGAGCAGATTTATGAACAGAAACAATTAGCCCTTGTACCACTGGACCAGTGGATATCCAGACACATGGGTTTCCTGTTCAGCACTATTATTACACCCCACACAAGTCTTACATGACTAATTATCTGATCCTCCTAATAACTTACGCATGAGTGAGGGCCTGATATTATCTCCTCTCTACAGAGGAGGTTTCCCAGGCATAATTGCTCAGGGTCACACAGCCACAAGTCACAAAGATGGGTTTCCAAACCAGGTTATCTGGCTAGAACCAAACTCTAAACCATCATACCATGGGCCCTAACTAGAAATTGCCCTATAGGCAGGAAAATCTTGATTTAGCTTCCACATTGTGACAGTTTCGAAAGTGAGAGGGCCACTATCAATAATAACATCAAACCTCGGATGTAAAACAGCACAGTTGTTGGTGAGCCAGGACATCTGGCCTTGCTGCCTGTTAGCTGAATGTTTACTAGTTTGGAGGAAATTTACGCTCTTTGGTTAGCCGAGTGTTGGTTATGTCAGAGTACTCACTAGATGAGAATGTTAGAAAGGGGAAGAACCTAAGTGGAGACCAGAAGAAGGAATTTCCATGGGGGGTTCAGTGGAGAGGAGAGGCCCTCATGAACTTCACAAAGTAAATGGAAATAACGCAGGACTATCTCAGTGATATTTTCAAGAATTTTGAGTCTCTGAAGTATGAGGTATTGAGAAACACTGTGAATTTTAAAATATCATGAGAGACGAGAAGAGGGAGATCATCTTTACAACTCAGGAATGAAGGCAGACTTTATGCAAAATGTGGCATTTCAGTTGACCGTTGAATAGATTTGGAGGTGTAAAGAATGGGCTATGCCAGCCAGGAGTTTAGCTCAGTGGCACAAGCGCCTGCCTGGTGGGCGCGAGGTCATGAGTTTGATCCCTGGTACAAAAAAAAAAAAAAAAAGAATTGGATATTCCAAGAGGGGAAAAAGAAGAAAAGGCAATGAGTCAGGAAGCTAAGAGGTATATTAAAGGTAGTTAAGTAACTGTCTATCTGGCAGTAGGGTGACAATATTGTGGGCAATAGGACAGCAAACTAGAGACCACAGCCTAGTTATAAACTAAAGTTTAGACTTGAGAATGAATGATGAACCAGGGCATATTTTTGCAGACTCCAGATTCAATTCCTCTCTCTCTTTACTTCTCTGAGACCTAAGACAAATCACACTTCTGGGTCTCGGTTATCACATTTTTAATATGGCAATGATACTAGTATCTGCCTCTTAAGGTTGTGCAGATTAGTTTATGGATCTAGAAAGAGTTTAGACAGTACCCACAGTAAATACTTTACAAGTATTACCTATTGTTAGTATGATAGAAGGCAAGGTTCAGAGAGTTAAAGCTGGGGCAGAGAGGAGAGTCGCTGGCAGGGGAAAGAGAAGGAGTCCAGAACAGTGAAGAAGGCAGAGAGAACGAGTGTTGCTCACAACTACTTGGTGATTTTGAACTTCTCAGCCAGCCTCAAGATAGCCCTGTGTGTCTCCCAGGGGAGGTAAGTCACCCATCCAACACTCTCATACAGGATGTTGCCCCACCCAGCAGGGCATCTGGCCTTGCTGATGCCCCACTTATGCCCTTAGAGCTCCTGTGAAGATGGGAACCAGTCCTGCCATGGTAATTCTTTACTAAACACTCTCCTGTCTCAGTCCCTCAAAGTGTTGTATTTTCTATTGTTTTGCATTTTACTCTGCACAATACATTTTTTTCCTATCGAATACCAACTTTGCTTTATTCACTTGTAGGTCTTCAATTCTAGCATGGTGCTTAGAAAAGAGTGACTATTCTTGAAATATTGAATGAATGAATGAATGAACAAATGAACTAATAAATATACGCAACCTCATTGCTCTTCCTCACACTGAGCTATTTATTTTCTAAAATAATCTAGACAAAAGACTAGAAAAAAGCTTGACACATAATAATTACTCAACAAATGGTTAGTATATTACATAATATTAATATTGGTATAGTTAATACATAGTTAGTATATTATATAATATTAATCCTACATACAACTACTCCTAGTCCAGCATACTGAGGGTCTGGTATGTTAAGGCAAGAAAGGCCGTTGAGGTGGGGCCTGAATTATTTTCCTGGTTAATCCAATGCTGAAACCAAAAGAAGTACCTGCTGCATATCCATTCAATCAACCTGATTGAGCTTTTAAACCTATCTGATTTGGGTTTAGGAGGGGTTAACAGATTCGTCACTAATTGATAGGCCCTCCTACCCTACACTGAACACTTTAATTTTCAGTGAGATACACATACCTGGGTTTCTGGCCTCGCAGTGTAGGGCCAAGGTTGGGCCACTTTCAGCTCTGAGGATCAATCACCCACACACACTGGTTTGTGATTGCATCGCAGTCCAAATTGGGCTAAAGAAGTTGTAGAGGGTGTAGGTTACAGGTGACCCATCTTTTCTCCTAAGTGATTATTATATTAGGATAACAGAAATGCTTGAAGAATTGGTTTGCTCATTTATAAAATGGAGGAAATGATAACTATGTCTAATCTACAGGTATAGCATATATGCTAAATAGTTCAAAGTTTTTTCTAAATTTACTCAAAAGCAAAGCATTACAAGAAAATGCTGATGTTGAAGTTACTTTTCAGAATTATCTTCTTAAAAATTCTTGTCTTTCACTTCTTCAGCCACAACTCTTAGTGTGTGGTATTGTAGTTTTCATTAATTAGTGTTTCACTCATCCATAATTGTCAAGACTGAATTGTTAAAAATTCTAAATTCCTTAAGTTTATAAGGGATACAATGTTATTTTAAAGTAGACTAAAAGAGCTAAAGAAGAACAATGAGTTTGTTGTAAGACAGCTTTGTAGGATATGCTTTAGATTTGAGGAGACCAACACACTTACCACATCGGTCTTAATTTCAGTCAATATCTCTGGGCCTGAGTTTCTTAATCATGTGTGAGGAATGGAGTAAGTCATCCCTAAATTCTTCCTTTTCAATTAGGACTTGTTTTACAAGTCCACTGGAAAACTTTTTGAATCCTAATTTCAATTATTTTCTTAAGTAAATTAAACATTTGTGTGACATTTAATTATACTATTGTTTGCTTAGTAAATCCTTTAATAATGGAGACATATTTCTCAATTATAACCAAGCCTGACACATCACATACCATAAAACTCACAATTCATTAACTATGAAATCCAAATAGCTACTTAGATTCAAACCCATAGTCTCTCTCTGTCCTGCATCTGGCCCCCCACTAATGTATCTCTGTCCAGCTACAGATATTGCCTGACTTCATGTCATGTCTTAGAGATGAAAGGTGGGCTGAGATCTGTAGGGACAATGAAATCCTACCCTACCTGTCTACCTTTGCTGTGTAGTTACCAAGGGAGCAGTGACAGTATGAGTCATAACACCTCCATATTTTTTAATGACTTTATTAAGATATAATTGATGTACCAAAAAAAAAAAACACTGCATCAGTTTAATTTATGGTTTTTTTAAGTTCAGGGTACCTGGGTATAGCTAAGCCAATACCCATACTGCTAAATACAGGTCCTCCTTGTGAAGCTCAGTTGAAGAAAGTAGGTATTTTTGCTGGAAAAAAAGAAAAAGAAAAAGAACACCAAGCCCCACACTGAACCCCCTTTCCAACCACCTGTTTTGATTGAGGAGGCAGGCTCATGGCAATGGTTGACTGACCTTGGCAGACTATTGCCTGCTAAGAAATACAAAGAGCAGGCCTGATGCTGGCCTTGGAAGGACAGTAATTTATCCCCCTGGAAATAAGGTCTGGTCAGATAGACTGCCTGGGCTATAAGGGCGACCATTTCTTCTCTCTTGTGACAGAGCTGCTAAAACAGGAAGCCCAGGGGCAGACACATGGTGGCAACAGATACTTTCTTCCTACAGTCCTCAGGGATTGTGTGTGAGCCACCGCTTTCTCTGATGGATTTTAATTGACTTTTACCTCAGACTCTTAGGGCTCCTACCAGAGACCCCTTCTGAGTTCCAATTCCTACTGTGCCCTTGGTTGGTGCCTTGCCTGGGTCAACCCCAAGGACTCAGTGTTGTTTTAGTTTTTCATTACCTAATTTCAAGTTATGTGAAAATTCAGTGAAATTCAGTGAAAATTCTTTGGCACCCAAGGAAGAAAAATTTTAGGAGAGATTTAACACATATGACTTCTGGAAAACCTAGCCACAAGTGAAAATGGGGGGGGGGTGATATCTACTTTTTTAAAGGCAAGACTATCACTTGACACAAATAAGAACACTACAGCAACCATAAAAGTTTCATGGTCGAGGGAACAAATCTCATTTGTTTTCAATGCCCCAGGATAAATCAAGCCAATTTATCTACATTTCAGGTCTGAATTTTTTCACCCTCTCTCCTCCTACTTAAAAGATACCCAACCTCAAACCCATCAAATTCTGGACCATTTGGGTCTTTTAGAATTCTAATTTTGCTTCTTTATGTCTTTATTGCTCCTTTGATAGAGAAAATGAAAAAAAAAAGAAAAAAGATATGAAGGAGAACAACAAAAAGCTGTAATTATGAAAATTCAATTTAATTTTAAAGCTTGTGGACAGAAAAGAAGCAAGAAAAGAAGGAACCAAATTAATTTAGCAGGGAAGCATTGCATGAAATATTGTTGAAGTTTAATAACCATGCAAAGACAGATGATATGTGTGGAAAAATTAGTTGTAGGACCTCATAATAGTCTATTAATATTTCCTACAGGCGCAAAACCCTTTCCTGAATAATTGTGACAAAGTAATCTTTTGAAAAAGAGAGAATTGAAAAAAGAATCTTCAAAAGGAGACAGAGATGACGAAGTTGCTGGCAGAAGGAGAGTCTATGTCAGCCAGGGAATCTGAGAGTATGTTTGATGTGACTCACCATGGCCAGACAAGAGAGAGCAAGCTTGCAGGTGATCAGAAACCAATGGAAGGCACACACAAAGGCACACCTGCATCACAGAGCTATGAAAACAGGCTGTATGGTTTTCACACCTACCTTGGTTTCGTGGTTCTTTACGAAAATTACTTAGTATTCCTGTCCATGGGGTCAACATGACTGAGTTCTCAATCATGCAGATGAAAAGAACTGAGATGCATAACAATTGAGTGGGGGTTTCCAGAGCCCCCAGGAGATGTGGGTAGAGAGGCAAATGGGAGGCTCCTGGCTCTGACAGTATGTTGGGCCAGGCTTCTTCCTCTTGGCTTGAGGAAATGGAGTGGCTTTTGGCCTTATCTTTCCTGCACAGATTCAATCTTGCTTCAGATTTTACAAAGTCCGAGTTCCCAAGAACAAAGCATCTGAGTCCCTTTATTATAATATTACAACAGGGTAAAGTA
>RJWM01012095.1:0-57716 GCA_004363535.1 Dasyprocta punctata | reverse complement strand
GTGCACAGATGTGTCTGAGAATGATTAAGGGTACAGCCTTCCTTGCCATTAAAGTGAATTCCCTCAGTCACATAGAATCACACTTACACACAGACACATAATTTCAGAAACTAGAGCTCCTCTGAAGCTCATCCAGAGACTCTGATGTAAAACCCCAGTGTCTGCAGAAAACACTTTCCACAGCAGCTTCTTTCATTGTTGCACTGATTGTGCAACTTCTTTCATTGTTAAGAAATTAAAATCAAGATGAAACGGGACCACTCAATCTGACAGCCCCATCGTCTGGGATTCATGTTGTTTTTTCCCTTATCACCACGATTCTGGGACTAACAGATGAGGATCCAGTCCTTCTAATTTTAGCTCAGCCCCTGCCCCTGAACTTTGCTTCTTTGCCCTGAATTTATTATTTAGAAACATAACCATGATAGACTTTGGGCACATAAAGTTTAAGTCAAAAATGAGCAAAACAGGAAGCGTCAGTGGCAACTGGGTGTGAGAAACTGGGAGAAAAATAATAGGAAGAAGAGCATGTGGAAGTTAGGGTGGCCTCTTCAGAAGCATTGTACAATCTTACATGATAAAACGCATATTGAGGAACCGAAATTAGAACCCTTGGTAACCATGGGAACAGTACTGTTATGGCTCAATTGTTAGAAAAACAGTCTTGGGATTTCTGTGAAATGGAAATGATTGTTTAGATAATGATACATCTCCAGTGTTAGGACTGATAGTGAAATTCTTGTATATAATTGGAAGTAGCAGACCAAGATGTGGAGAACTTTTCGAACTCACCATTTCAAAAATATTTCTTTGTGAAATACGCATTTATTAAGCTTTGCAGGAAATTCTATTATTCAAAATTTTTTATTCTTTAAATTTTTATAACCACAATATTTCTATATGTCCATAATTTCCCCATTTCCCTCCTCTTTCCATGTGCTATGTTTAGCAGTTTTTCAGCAGCTTGCTCCTGGAAAAATGTCATGTGAGGTTTCTATTATTCTAGTCTCCAGATCCCAGAGTTAATTTTAGAAAGAGAATTTAGATGGTAGATGCAGAGTAATCTTAAAAGACAAAATTTATCTACATATAAGGCAGCACTTAGGTCTGTGGCGTCTTTGCTGTACAGAAATTTTACATCACAATTAGAATGTAACTTATATATGCTATTGTTGAATATATATTGTTATATGTTGAATATAATTATTTCAAACATAACATGCACCAGGATCTATGCTTCTTGCTTACAAATATGCTACCAATTTGCTTTCATCATTTTCCGTGTTTTTAGAAGATTAAAGTGAGGCTCAGAGAGGTGAAGTAATTTTGCTAAGGTAATAAAATCAGTAAGTGACCACATAGTGACTTGACCTCCTCACCCCTTGGTCCCTGTCTTTATATCCAAGGCTTGTGCTCTTTTCACCTCTGTGTGGTCTAAGATCTGTATCTGCTTCAGGCTGCTAAGGCCAGTAACATCTGCAAGCTGTTTGTGATTGAAAAATCAAGAATTCTTTCTACTGGTTCTGGCGACTTTGGTAAACCCTTTTCCTAAAACACTACAATCACTTGAGTTTGTAACTCAGTCCAAATGCTGCCTCTTTATGTGGAGCTGTTCTTTGTATGTCTGGTTGGACCATTTCTCCTTCATTGACGCTTCTATGACATTCAATTTTACATTCATTGCATTGATCTATAACTTTTGAGTTTTATTGTGTTCATGTTTGGATAAATCACTTGAGAATGTCTTATATACAAAATATGTCCACACAGTGTCTCTGTCTTACTCACTGTAGGTGGATAGTTTTTATTCAGTGATGTGATTGTGTTGTTCTCTGCATGGCTTCGGGTTCCTGAAGGGAACAGAAAATAAAAATCTGGAGAAATGTGGGTAATAATTTAAAAGTGTAATGTTTTAATCCTTTTTCTCCATTTGAGAGAGTTTCTGTCTAGTGGGTAGTTTCTGTGGAATAGATGGAGTTGTCCCCGGAAACAATTCTTTGAAAAAGACTGACAGAAATTCCCCTTACTGTTCAAAAAGATTAGGGTTTAGGCCTTCATGGATCCACATTAAGGTTAATATTTTTAAATGAAATTGTCTTATTTTCAACAGCTGTAAGACCTCAGACAAGTATAACTGTATCAAACTTGAGGACATCAGTGATAACTCTCATCAATGTGAACCCCCCTAAATTTAATTTTTCAAAGGAATTTTTAACTACGTTCACTGTCAGGTATGTCACTTTCCTCTTTATGTCTGAAATATCATTTTGAGGACCTGGCTGACCTGTGACAACCCGTACATTTAAATATTTATTTGTGATAAGGCAGGCTTATACAGCATGGATGTGTTTTCACTGAATCAATCATCAAATGACTGATTATTGAATATCTTTTCTAACAATTTTAGTAAAAAGAGGTGCCTTGAATAATAATGATAATTCTTATAACACAGCTTCAGTTTAGACAACAGCCTTCATCTGAAAACTACAAAGATAAAAACAAACTCACCCCAGCACCACAAGCACCCCAGCAAAGCAAAATTAACACAAAATTCTCAATTATTAAGTATCTGGGAATGTTAATAACAATTGTGCTGTTAGTTCATTTATAGCATAATAATTTCAAGCTATTTTGTTAATTTGGTAAGACTTTCAAACACCATTTACATGATTAATACCTTTAAGCAATTAAGAATGCCTCCTAATTTGATGATGGAACATATTGACTAGGTTCTAATCAAAGTAAGCCAATGATCTAGGGAGGTTTTTGTTTTTGTTTTTCTACTTTGACACTGGAGATTGAATCCAGGGCCTCTTTTGTATTTTTTATTTTGAGATAAGGTTTTGCTATGCTGTCAAGTGGGTCCCACTGAGTTTGAACCTACTGTTCTCCTGTCTCAGCCTTCCAGGTTGCTAGTATCATGGATCTGTGCCATCTTACTGAGCCTCCAGGAGTTGTAAGATCCTTTCACTAAAGAGTCTTTTTAATCTGCTGCAGGTTCCATTTACTTCCAGCCTTTCAGGTTGGAATTCGACATGAAGATGTGCCTTGGTTAGTTGTATATCTGTGAAAGCCCTTGGATTTTTCTTTGGTGTTGTTACTGCCTCAACCTGACAGAACCCACATATTTTAGTTCAGTCAAACGAATTAGCTACTTAGGTAAAACACGTTCTATATTTAGAAAGTTTATAAATTGTGACATGCACAGAATATAAATTATGCTTAAATGTTAGTTACCATCATTAAGGTTTCAAATTTGCTCAATCGTATTGAATTCATAAAGTGAATTGAAAAACAGACTCTTTATTTTCTATAGCTATGGCAGAATGAGTGCCTCTCTGTACCATAGAGATATTCATGTCCTCATGCTTGCAACCTGTACACTGGTTTCCTTACATTCCAGGTGGGCTCAGTCTAATCGCACTGATCCTTAGAAATGGAGAGGCTCGAGGTTAGTTTAGAGAAAGAAGAGTGACACTGGAGCATGGTAAGATGTTGCACTGTTGGCTTCAGGTATGAAAAAAAGGGAACCATGGAAAATACAAAAGGAAAAGAAAAGTTTTCTTCCTTAGGACTTCCAGAAAAACAGCACTGATGACGTTAGCACAATGAGATCCATGTTGGATTTCTGACTTACTGTACTAAAAGATAATGAATTTGTATTATTTTAAGCCACTATATTTGTAGTAATTTGTTTTGGATATAGCAAAAAACTGGTGCAATACCTGAAACACAGTTTCTTCTGAGCCTTTATGCTTCTAGCTATCAGAGAAAACAATGTAAACTTATGGAGTATAAGTAGTACAATCCTTTCTGACTTGGGTTGAGGTCACTGAGTTACTTTTGGGTAGATCATAGCTCTCTTAGATTTCCTCTCCCTTCCTCTATTCTCTCAAAGATGGATCCCAAGCAAACAAGGTGGAGTGGGACGCAGGTGTCTTCCTGGGAATGTGGAAAAGTAGATTTATTCACGAGGAGCCTCTGTTTACTGGTCTGTGTACCCTTATCTTTACTCATTATCTTCTGCTAAATATATCAGTGCTGTATCTGATCCTGCCTGACATTTGAGCACACCCTGTGGGAATGATGATTTGGGGAAAAGGAAACCAAGAAGCAGGTAAGATTCCTTCCAGAGAGGAAAAACAAGTGAACCTGTAGTCTGTCTTTGCTTCTTAATCTGGATCTTGCCATTGCCTGCAGTCATGGAGGTGAAATTCTTAATTGTTCTTAGGTGTAGCGGTCACCCTAGCTCTTCTACAGCCTCTGGAGTCCATGCAGAAGTTGTAGTGTGTGCTGCATGCTCTGCCTCAACCGTGAGAGTCCATAAACCATTTTTTTTTCTGACTTGTCTAACAAATATTTGCTATGAATTTTGTGGCATTTTGTCTGAAATGGCTCGGGGTTTCTCACACTAATGCTGGATGGTTGACCTAGAGGTCCTAAAATTCCTAGATTCCTGCTCTTATTTAGTTTTATTTAAAGTATTTCCTACCATCTTGTTGTACAGTGTTCACCTAGGGTGTACAGAACCAGGCATCTCGTTTGACCTCTCTTTATTCTCCTCCTAAATTATCTTGAATAAAAAAAGTCTAGATTTCCATCTCTTGTTCAACCCTTGAAGAAGCTTTTCTTAGATCTTATTTTCCTTTCCTCAGGACACCAACTTCACTTTTTAATGTAAATTAAAAATAGTGATTAAGCAAGCTTTATGGCTATAATCCTAGCACTCCAAAACATCGAGGCAAGATTTCTTGTTTAAGCCCAGTCATTTCACAGCTTGCCCGGAGCTGGCAAACTCACTTCCAAACTCACAAGTGGTTGTTGGAAGATCTCAGTTTCTCACTGGCTGTCAGTGGAGAGCTCAATGGGCCACTCTGAATGACAGCTATTTCCTGTAGAAGAGGTGATCTGCAGAAAGGAGGGGTGTGGATTTTTGTAACTAAAGTCGAATGTGACATCTTGAAACTTCTGCTGTATTCAATTTATTAGAAATGAGCAATAAGTCAAGCCCATATTCAAGATGTGGGTATTGGATAAGGAGATGTGTGCCAACAGACACATCTTGGAGGCTGACTGTCACATTTAGTATCCTTTGCCCCCCAATTTCTATTATTTTATATCATCATGTTCTACATGATCTTCTATTTCTGTAACTCTGGAATTTTGTACTATGAGAACCACAGGGAAGCCACATAAGGAACTATTAAAACTATTTTAATGAACAGTCTGATTCTGAAATAGTCATAAAAATTGCTAGTCTGGGTGGTGCCTGCAGACCAGATCCAGGCTATGAGTGAAAAGTTTAGAAATCCTTGGAGAACCCATGGGACATGAATGGCAAGGATTCAGAGACCATAGAAACCAGTAGTTAGGACAAGGATGATTCGTGGCAAGGTTGGTGGTTCAGAGAACATTTTGACAACAAAGAAAGCTTTTTATTTATTAATTCAGGCAACATTCAGCAAATATTTACCAAGCCCCTACTAAGCCACAGGAGATATTGAAAGATTTGTGGATATAACAACAAACTTGGAAGGGAAGATGGCTCCAGACAGGAAACATCTACAGCAGGTGCTTCCTTTGTATGCTGACCACCAACAAGTAACTTCCCAGGATTTGACCCTTGTCAGTATTTTGTGTGCAGGAGAAGATAAAAAGATACATAAAAAGATAATAGGCAGAGTGAAAAGTGTATCTAGAGAAACAGAGGCAGGATTCAGAAGCTCTGTAATGCACATACAGTCCTTCATAGATCAAGTGGATGTTTTAAAAATGTTGCTCCAGAGCACATGAATCCATACAAAGGCATTCAGTAGCAGGAGCTATAAAGGTTATGGACTGTTGAATGTCTCTACACTCTACTTTATTATTTTTTTAAAACCTGTTTTAGTTAGCTATTTTTAGCATAGTCATATTTTTCACTGAACTCGAATTGTATTTATTCAATAATCAGATCTAGAAACCTGCTCTAGAAGCCTCTACCAAAAGCCAAACCATTTTTGTTCATATTGAGATAAATGCAGGAAGGAGATATTCAAGGAGCAGGGGGTAGTTTGCTTGGATAAGCATAGAGAAGTCGGAACCAGACAGAAGGCTAAATATTGCATGGTTTCTCTTATATGAGAAGCCCAATCTATAAATAATTTAAAGAGTAAAATAAAAGAGAAATGGTAGGAAATAGAGAAGTAGACTTCATGGAGACAGGAAGAGGGTTGGGGAAAGTCAGAGCAAAAATGATCAAGATGTGACGTGCACTAATTCACCAAGATGATGGCAATTATTATGTATTGTAAAGATAGAAAGAAAAGAGAAATCAGGTTGGTTAGGGTAAAATATAAAGGCCCCTGTCCTGTGCTGGTTAAGCAGAGAAACAAGTGAGGTGGCCCTGGCTCTGGGACACTGTAAAAGCTTTTGACCTACAAAGCTAATTTCCTCTGAGTGATTGAATGTCAGTTTGAGGATCCCATTAGGCCCAAGGAGTTCATCACCTGTCCTTGCCTCCATGGTTTACGAGGGTGGAATATTTGAATGGATTTTTGGAAGACATTGACACTCGGACGCCTGTGAAGTTTCTAAGAATGTTTACTTGAGTCATCCTCCTCCTTTCACAAAGGGAGGGACTCGCAGAAAAATAGTCTCAGAAATCTGTTGCTTTGGATATGTGTCTGTGAAAATATGGCGATGGGACCTTAAAATGAAATAATGGCAAAGCAAAATATGGACACGTACGAGACACTCAACATCCATCTCTGACTTTTTCTTGGAGATTATGGCATATAAGGCCAGACATGCAAATGGTTTACACTTATTCAGCAGTTAAAGGTAAGAGGTTGTGAAACTTTAAATGAGCCAGAGGGAAAAAAGAGGCAAAAGGCTGAGTTTGAGTGAGTAACGGAAGATAAACCAGATGAGACTGCATGTTGGGGACACTCACCAGTGTTGCTCAATAGCAGTATCTGACAAACAGCAAGAGAAAAAGGAAACATTTTGACTGAGTCAGCCACCCCCAGCATCTTTCTTCAAAACCCTACTAAGAAATCCCCACCACTGGATGAGTTATTTCCTCTTTCTGCAGTGTGAGTATGATGGGAAAGAAATGGGCCCTTGGGCTGTAATACTGAAGTTAGGAAGCAAGGTGTGAGTAATAACCCGATAACGAATTGGACGGAGAGGCCATCTTCCATTTGGGTGCTTGAGTTAGTGAAGTCATTTTGGTACAGTACATAACTGCCTGTCCTCTCGGGCTGTTATGGTCCCTTGTTTAACTTTGCCCTCTTTCGCCTTGATTTGACTGTTTAGTTCCTCCCACCTGGCTTCAAAAGCAGTAGCACCTTCTTCCTCACATACCTGCTTAGAAAATGCTTCTGCTTTCTTCAAAGCCCAATTTAAATCCACTTTTCCTCCAAGAAAACTTCTAAACTCTGAGTCCAGAGGAGCTTTCTCTTTCTTCATTAGTGAATATGTTTAGCCCTTTGTTGCACTGGTTTTAGCTCAGCGATACAGCACCTGCCTGGCAAGTGCAAGGTTCTGAGTTTGATTCCCAGCACTAAAACAAAAACAAACAAACAAACAAAAAAACCCCAAAACCAAACAAAACAAAGCAAAAAACACAGGTTACAGTGGACTGTAGATATAAATTATTGATGCATTTTCTGTTGTCTCTAATGCTTTAAAATCTGAGGGAAAATGACTTATCATGAACATTTTAATATTTTCTAAAATATTCACTCAGTGATCAGCGGACTCTAATGAACCAGTATAATAAGTCAAAGTTTATTGATTTAAAGTATAAATGCTTAATGCCTTCAACAGGAGTCAGCAAGAACCTAGGCAAGTGTAGCTGAACTATTTCTTTTGGATAAAATGGAACACCGTCTCTTTTGTTTTACCCTGTTTTATAGAATTGGGATGAAATAGACAAAGCTATTTGTTGTTTTTTAAAGAAGTTCAGGGCAGTTATTTATTTATTTTTATTTATTTGCTTGTTTTAGAATTTTTTGACTTAAAAGAAAAAGCAGAATTGATTCCACCCATAATTAAATTCCCCAGAGGCATAAGGTTACCCGATGACTTTGTTGACTTCAGTTTAGAGCTGCAGTAGGTTCTAGGATATTCTAATTCCCTCCCTCTCTATCCTTGCTTTGTAGAGAAATCAGCTATTTAAGCTGAGACTTAAAAAAATAAGCAAAACGACCTTCACGAGACCTTATGTTTTCCACACTTCCTCCTCCCTCTGAGTCTCTCACATGTGTGCTTAGCACTTGCTAGAGGTGCTTTTCTTTCTGACTTTTTGCAGTTAAGTGGCTTTGATCTTCATCACACATGAGAAGCAGTTTTCTAAGAGGTCAGTGCTGACTTCCTTTTTGTCACAATCTCTCAGCAGCATTTGCAGATGATCACCTCCTCCTTGTGACTCCTCAGCTGCCTTTGACTTTGCTCCTCTCTCCTGGGAGGGGAGAATTAGTTTGTGAAGCCCATGTGTCCATGCTGGGAGCTTTCTGTGTATCTTTGTATTTGAGCTTCACGACAAGTCTATGAGGCAAGGGGCATCCTGTGTCGCATCACTTAAGCATAGATTGCTTTTGTTTTGCTTCTGTGGTTAGTTATTTTCATGTAGGTAGGTCTTGTGCAGCATGGCTGATCACAAGTTCTTTGAAAGTGGAATGCATGTACTTGACCTCTTTTCTATACCCACAGGGCCTGACACAGCAAATATTTTCCAGCTTAATAAATATTTGTTGACCGATTGTACATGAAAATGCTCAGACCTTGAAAATGAAGACCAATATGAACACAGGCTGATTTTCAGTCAAATATCTCTGTTTCTCAAAGTGCTAAGAGAAACCTCCTTTCATATATCATCTCAGAAGAGAGAAATAACTCATTCATAAGAAAACCATATTTGACAGTAACAAAGAACCATTAACAACTGTCACATGGAGGTCAGAGGAAGCCTCCTGCTAATGATAGCTGAACCTCTCGACTGGAAGTGACCAAATTTGAGGTCTGTGTTTAGATCAGGGTGATTCTCCATATTATCTTCTCTGGGTAGCCGTACCCAGTGTATGAATCAGATGTACTGAATTTGTACTTTCTGTCTAACACACAGATATCTTATCCCTCATACCCATAAGAGATTAGGGGTGAAGCGGGAGTGTGGGGGTGGTGCCGGCCAAGTTAGTCTGTGTCACCCACTTCATTTCCTCTTATGCTTGCTTTATCCCCTTTCAGTTCCTCCTTTCCCACCAGGTGCCTGAAGTGTTATGTTTCCCCATGTCTTTCTTTGGCACAGAGGAAGTGATGGGAACTATTTTGTTTTTTTACTGTGTGCCTACTATGAAAATTACACATGATTGGGCATTCTTGGGGGCATTACTATATTTATAGTCTTTTGGCAACTTCAGAGACAGCTTTTACTATTTCTTTATCACAGAGATTGAAAGCGGGGCTTTGAAAGGATAGGGAACTTGTTCAATTCACACAGCTTATAAATACGAGGTAGGATTCAAGACTCGCCCTGTCTGCTTCAAAATATCTGGGCTCCTGACTTCCTCCGAAGGAAAGGGATGAGATTAAATAGTTTCCCATTAAGGGCTTCCTACCTTATGATAGAGATAGTAGTGCTTTTCCAATAAAGCTCCGGTAACTTTGCTGTGGTTGGCAGGCGAGAGATTTTAGAGAGGAGAGGGCAGTGTTTCTCTGTCTTTGTAAGACTGATTCAGGGCAGATCCTCTTGAGATTACATGGGCCTCAAAGCATGGCAGTTGACCTCTTCTTCTAAGCATCCTGAGCCTTGGGAAGCATGTGGCCCAGCATTTAGCACTAAGAGGCTTTGTTTTTTTTTCTTTGATGGATGTTCTTTGATTAGTCCTGGGAAAATGAACTTCATAGTTCTAAGCCCTTCCTTTTAATCACAGGAAATGCCTACTTTTCAGGAAGTAACACTAAGTTGATTGACGATGGATATGTGCGTGCAGGTTTCAGAGGAAGCCTGCTGATGTCAGAGAACTCATCTATGACTTGCTTGATAGTGATACAGCTTATCAGGATTTTAGAAGTTTCTTTGGAGAAGGGAAGGAGTACGATTGAAACAGTGAATGGATTTTCATTATCCAAGGGAAATTTAAACGTGTCTTGTCTCCTAGTTTTAGAAGTTCTTGAAAATTCATCCACTTACATTATTTTAAAAGTAAAAGAACTGTGATTTTGTCTAATGTTCAAAGGACAACTAAAGTTCATGATCATAGCATGTTTCTCTGACATTTAAATAAAACTAGGCTTCTTTTCTATATTTAATACTCTATGAAAGCAAACACCTGAATCCAGTGCTGATCATTGTATTTTTGGCCTAATTTTCTAAGCAAAATCACATGACACAAATGCAGAAATTTTAACTATGTTCAACTTTCATAATTTTATCACAGGAAGGGTAACTTTTGCATTAAGAATTTTGTTAATTTTCCTAAGGGCTTCTTTCAGTCCTTTTTAATTCAGGCATTTATTTTTTTGCTATATCTATCACATCAGCACACTTTCTGATTTCCTGCTCATTAATTTATTCATATTAATACATTTCTGTTAATTTCTAGGGAGGGAGAGGGAGAGAGAGATCCAAGAAGCTTTTCAACATCACTCTTGTCAACTGTATGAAATCTTTTGCAATATTTGCCATTTTGCTTGGTGATGTATTATATCACATTTAAATTATTTGATCTAATGTCTACAACAACCAAACCATTAACCAAAGTCGACAGAATGTGATAGGCAGAGATACAAGATAGTTTGGAGAGTGGAACAATGACAAATAGCATTAAAAGAGATCAATCAGCCCCTCTTAAATTGTGATAACTTTGGCTTCCATAAGCCACTATGCAGTTGTGGGGGTGGGTGATTCTATAGTCTGGGTCTTGAATATTCCCTGAGGGCCCTTGTGTTAAAGGATCGTTCCTGAACTTACGATGTTACTGGAAGGTGGGTCCTAATGGTAGGAAGTTAGGTCAATGGAAATGTTCTTTTTTTAAAAAACAAAACAAAACAAAACAGAACAGAGCAAAGCAAATTAGAACAGAACAATACCAGCAACAGAGGACTTCACAACAAGACTATAGAAAATCAACAGTGGCCACCATAATGTCTCTTGTTTTCTTTGAAATAGCTGTCCACAGCTTCACATACAATTCAGTCAAATAAAACAAAGTAGTATAAAACCAATAAAAAAAATGGAATGAAATCATTATGGGGCTTCAAAACAAGACAATAGGAAGTCAACAATGGCTACCAGAATGTCTCTTGCTCTCTTCGAAATAGCTGTCCATACCCTCATTCACAATGAAATAAAATAATAGAAAACAGACTAAAACCAATCAAAACAAAAGAATGAAAGCATTACAGGACTTCAAAACCAGATAATAGGAGATGAACAATGGTTACTATAATGTCTCGTTTTCTTCAAAATAGCTGTTTATACCATCACACATGATAAAATCAAGCAAAACAAAACAAAACAGAATAAAACCAATTAAACAAAAGAATGAAAACATTATAGGACTTCAAAACAAGATAATAGAAAACCAACCATGATTACCATAATACATCCCATTATGTTCAAAATAGCTGCCCATACCTTCGGACACAAGGTAAAATCTAACAAAACGAGGCAGAACAGAACCAATCCTAACAAAATTGTGAAAACATTACAAGAGTTCAAGACAAGACAATAAGAAATTAATGCTGGTTACCACCTTTTCCTCCTAGGTATTTCCTCCTCTATCACTTTTATAATATCTACTGTGTTTTTGGATCCCACTAACTCCTTCTGTTTTTGTGCTAGTGTTCACCCGTCTGAGTTCAAACTGTTTTGCCCACGAACATGACCTCCAGTGGCATCGATTTACCTACAAGAGCCTCAAGATTATTCTACTTTATAGCTGGGTAGCTTTCCATCATAAGAAAATACTGTATCTTTCTTATCCATTCTGTGGTTGATGGGCAAGTTACCCTTATTTTTTCTGGTTTCCTGTCACATCGAACAATTGTTTTCTCCCGTTTGATTTTCAGTCTATGAATTTCTTTTTGCATTAAATGTGTTTCTTGTATATAGTATATTGATGGATCTTGTTTCTTGATTCACTCTCCTTGTGTTTCTTTTTATTGCTGAATTGAGGCCATCTACATCAATGGTTACAACCAGCATATATTGGTTTGTCTGTATCATGCTATCCTCCTGCTGAAGGCCTTCTACTTTTCCCCTTCATTCAATTGCCTGTCCTGTTTGGTGATCCTCCTCTGCTGCTGTTCCTAGAACCATGGTCATCTTTATCTCTCTAGAATATCCTTCAGCACTCTCTGTAGGGTTGGTTTGATGGTCATGAATTCCTTCAGTTGTTCTTTATCATGGAAGTATCTTACTTTTCCAACAATTTTGAATGATAGATTTGCAGGGTACATCAATCTGTGTTGGAAGTTGTTTTCTTTCAGGATTTGAAACACTTCACTCCAAACTCTTCTTGACTTGATGGTTTGTGTTGACAAGTCTGCTGTGATTTTGATTGGTTTGCCTTTATGGGTGATTTGTTTCTTTTCTCTAACAGCTTTTAATATTCTGTTTTTGTGCTGACTTTCTGGGATCTTGATTATTATATGTCTGGGTGTAGATTTACTTTGGTTATGGCTAGTTGGAGCTCTGTATGTCTCAATTATCTGTATACCAGATCCTTTTCCTGTGTTTGGGAAGTTTTCTGCTATTATGTCTGTAAGTAGCCTTTTTGTTTCATTTGTGTTGACCCTTTCTTCTTCATTGATACCTAGCACTCTTAAATTATTTTCTTTTGTATCACCTTTCAGTCCCTGAATTGTTATTTCCTGGTTCCTTTTTATTTTTAAAAGATCTTTCCTTTCATGATTTCTAGCTGCAATCCTGGCTTCAAGGTCTGAAAGTCTATTTTCAGTCTCTTTCAAGCAGTTTTGCCAGCTTTTGATTGACTTTTTAACTTCCTGGATATCTTTTTGAATCTGTCTCATGTATTGTAATTCCTTTCTATATTGTTCATTCAAAGTTTTCATCATTTTCATATGCTCCTCCTTTTTTAAATCTATGTCTTCTTTAGATATGCTGAGCAATTCTTTCATTATGTTTCTCATTTCTTCTTTTACTGAGATATTATTTCTGATTTGATGACTTTTACAGTCTCATGAAGTTGTTTCTTTACTTCATTTGTTATCCTCTGGGACGTTTCAGGTGTGTGACTTCCATTTTCTTCCATGACTGTATCTCCCAGACTTGTTCTGTGTGGGTTGGAAGTCTGAGATTGCCTTTTACTCCTTTGTTTTGACAATCTCCTTAGTTCCTCCCAACAATCTGGTTGTGGAGTCCTAGGTACTTCCCACGTTGGCTGCTCCTTCATGGTGTAGAGAAATGGGACAGGAACCTGTGTTCCTCAGACCCCAGGTTTACAGGGAGGCAAAAGGCACGGGGCAGGCTTCTCCAGACCTGTGCAGCTACACTGGGGCTTCCTCGATGGCCAGGGGTGCATGGTGGTGGGGCTGCTTCTCTCAGCCTGCATGTCTACACTGGGACTCCTGCGATGGTGGCAGGCGCACAGGGGTGTGTTTGATTCTCCCAGTGGGTGATGGCTGCTTGAAGGAAGCAAGGGTCTCCAATGTTGGCCTGCAGGTGGGGTGCATGGGGCTTATCTGGCTGCATGTCCCTGTTTCCACTGGCTGCCCACAGGAAGCAAGCTTTTTATTTTCAGCAGCCAGCAGGCAGAGGTCGATCTGCTGGTTCTCTCTGCCCACGCTGACTGCCCACAGGAAGCAGCTTCCTGGTGGTGGGGGCCAGCAGGCGGAGGTGGATTTGGAAATGTGTTTTTATAGTGATGTTGTGAGACTACCCTTTCCCTCCTCTCTCTCTCTCTGCCTCTGTCTCTGTCTCTGTCTCTCTCCTTCTTGGCTGCCGTAATATAAATGTACCTCCTCCACCATATGCTCCTACCATGATGCACTGTGCTGGCCAAAGCAACAGGGCTAAGTGACAATAAATTTAAACCTCTGAAGCTGTGAGCTAAAATAAACCTTTACTTTTCAAGTTTAATATCTTAGTTATTAGTTTGTTACAGTAATACAAGTCAACTGCCATAATAGGTATAATGCATGTTCACATAATAAAGATTTCCTGGACTCAAATATTGTTGAATTTCACAGAGCTGAATTTGTCCAGATTTATTCTCAACCAATAAACATAGCAAATGTTGTGTGCCTATAGGCTTTGGGCAATGCATAGATCAATCACATCCTCTTCCAAACACTTTGGTGTACACAAACAGAATCAAAAGCATGCAAGTCCACTCAAATGTAAAATCTCAAATCCAGAGATCTGCTTGAAGGTTCATCACTATCTCTATTGTGATGCCTTTTGACAGATCTGAGAGGCTGTATCATTTTCATTCAAGGCAGCCTAGATGGTAAAACTGAATGACATTTAGTTTCCAGATCAATCCTGTTACTGTTATACAATGCCTATTGAGGAGGCAGGGAATTAATTTCATCACAACTAACTGCACTATTATTATATTTATTTCTCTTAAGCTCATTCATAGTTACATTCTATAGCTTAATAAATAAGAATAATTTTTCTTCCTCTAACTTCTTCTAAGTATTTTATATACAGTACATTATTGGTAAAGGGCAAACATGCTTACTAACCTCTCCTTCTCCCATTATTAACATACATATCTCCACATATTGAGTAGCATTATTTGCAAAGTATAAAGGCATTTCACAGACAGAAGAATGACACTTACCTTTTTTCCATTTGCTTCTTTGACTTCATGTCAAACAAGAATTCTTTTTTCCCCTCCAGTGCAGTTGGATGTGAGGTTTTGTGATCAACTCTACATCTTCTTTCTACTGCATTACAAGTTCCTTGAGGGTCTTACATATGACTACATTTAAGTCTGTTATATGTATATTTTTAATTGAGATAGAAATGAAGAAGCTGACTTGGAAACATATGGTAAATGATTGCAGAGGTAGTGAAAAATTATTAGGACAAGAAATAAAGCACGGTCAACTAGTGGAAGTCCAGACACAGTGCAGGTTGTGCCTCACTTTTTGTGGTGTATTATGAAAGGGGCAGAGGCCAAACCACAATGGCTATTCTACTAGAAAAACAAACAAACAGGTTGGAGCACTCTTAACTGTGGGCATGCATTCCTGGAGTCTGTAAGTTGTTAAGTACTTTGGAATAATGATAAGGCCATAACTAACCTGTATGGGCTCTGAAGGTCTACAATTTTATGCTCTTCAGTCATGCTTCCCAGTGGAAAACGATGCTCTGTAGACTAGTGTTGCTGAAGTTTAGCCAGTGATTAATACAAGGTGATGGAATCTGCTTGAAATGGAAATTTCCAATGACCATCTCAGAAATTTCCAGTGACCAACAGAAAAGGACAAGATGGTTTCTGGAAACCATATGTCTGCTGAATGTATCTAGAGACTGTGAAGACAGAAATGCTTAATTAGACAGATGAGCAACTTCCTGAAAATGCACATGGAGGCATTGGATTCAACCTCGTTTCCTCCCAAGGAAGCATGAAAACCATAATGATGAGCAGCTCACTCTTTTGGAGCTTAGCCATCTCCCTTTTATTTTCCCTTAGTGGAGGAAGGTAATATTACTGCTTTGGGGTTGGGTTCGCTTAGTCATGAACCTCGGATTTCTCTGCAGAGTGTGTGTTAAATTGAGCTCCGGGTTAGCTGAGCGTGGGAGCTTGTCTTGCTCACGGCCCATGGTTAGGCTGCAGTCACTCTGACCTGAAGGACATTTTCAGCCATCTCCCCCAACTTTCAGCAGCTCAGGAAACAGAAACTAATTTTAGTTTCAATGAATCCAAACTTGATTACAAAAGAAGATACCGAATAAAGCATGAAGTTCCTGCCAAGGCCAAATGCATCCATTAACATTCTATTGATTGCTTCCATTTGGTTTGTTCGCCTCTGTTTCTCCTCTATCTCTAACACCTCCCCCTTTCTCCATTTGAGGGACTATAACAGACTTTGCTATACTGAAACTTAATGTATTTTTCATCAATATCAAAAAGCTAACTTAGAAGATCTGAGGGTTGAAGGTTGTCTCTGTAAAACATAACTTTCCGCTTTCATTTCTCATCCTTTCTGCTTCTCAGAAATAGAGAAGTTTGTGAATCTTATTTTATTTCCTGGTCTCCACTTGTCTTTGTGTGTGTGTGTCCTATAGAACCGAGTCATCGAAACCCTTCATATTTCCCCACTGAGCAGAAGTGGTGTTATTTTTAAGAAAAGACACTTTTTATTCTTTGTGAGGTGTTAGGAATGTTGTTTTTAAACTTCATAGCAGGTCATAGACTTCAGATACTTTGAATTAAAAAAAAATTAGCTGGTCAGTGATGTGGAATAACTATTCTAGTTAGAATCATTCTTTCAGTAGTCATGGTTAAGTAACCATTGAACCCACTAAAGTTTAGAAAAGGTAAATTGACTATCAGATTTCACTTACATTTATAAATAAGTTCTACAAAGAATGGAAACATGCCCCTTTCCAACTTCAAGAGGAGTTGCAAAAGGAGAGTGTTAGGAGTGCAGTGTCCATGAAGATGAGACTTGGGGAACTACTCCAAAAGCTGCTGCTGGCTGAGACAGGAAATGGTAAATTCACAGGGTAACCCTGACTTGCAACAGTTTACTTGAATTTGGAAAAGGGCTTCTATCAAGTAAGCAGTTAAGCTTGATGTCCTATAACAAGTTTATGAAATTCACCATGATAGATTTCATAAAGAGGTGAAGTTACAACAGTACCCAGTTATCGAGGACCCACCCTGCTGGGTCCGCGTGGCTCCAACCAGAGGACAAACAATCTGCCTTCTGGGAGACTGTGCGACTGGCGCGGACTCCAGGAAGTGAAACATGCACCTCTCATACGCCTGCCAGTGTGTGGGCTTAGAATCAAAGACAACCCCCCCCCCCATAAGCAACTGCTAGTTTGGAGTTCTGGCTAAATTGATCGCAACTAAGGAACGTTAAGCAACTAAATGCTAGTATTGTTTCATTGATTTTGAGACCTGGGGCCAGCAACCTGAGCATCTCTTTGGAAAATGACAGTAGGCAATGTAGCAAATATGGGGGATTCTCTTCTGTCTTGTCTTTGAGGTCCAATATGGTTCTCATTGTTTTGCTTCACTCTGATTATTATTATTATTATTTGCTTTATTTTATATTCTGTTTTTATTGGCTTTATTCTGTTTTGTTTTTGGTTCAACTCTACTATACCTGTTGGAATGGTCAGCTATTCTGAAGATAACAAGATATACTATAGTAGCTATTGTTTTCATAGTATCTTTCTCTGAAGTTCTATACCAGTTCTGTTGCTTTGTTTTGATTGACTTTTTTTGTTATGTCCTGTTGGATTTTACTACCTTTTTTTTAAAAAAAAAAAAGAGTACCCAATTATCTTAGTTAATTTTCTGACTAGAGATTGAAAAGGAACCAGAAAGGATGTGAACTCAAATTTTGAAAAAACTTGGATTTAATATTTATTTTGCTTTTTCTCTACCTATGTCACATTATTAAGTTGATTTGTTCATCCCACCTCCTTCTACCTCCATAAAATTATGTTAGGGTAAATGCTATTGAGGGGCAAACAAGAGTACACAGTGTATGTCTGGACATCAGCAGCTTTGTTTGTTTCTTTAGTGTTTAAGAAAATGTAAATTTATTGTCAATACCACAGCAAATATCTAGTTTGTGGCCTGTCTTGAAAATTGAAGAGAGTTATTGTCACCATGCCTGTTATTTCTGTGTGGCCCCATGGGGCTGGGGCTGGGTATGGTCCTACCACCCCATTTTTTTGGATGCCCATCCTGATCATAAGATTGCGTGGACAACAAGGCTTGAAGTTGCCAGGATAAATAGTGCCCCTAGGTTTAGGGGCCATGAACTGTAGAATTCAACACCACTCTCTATTTCCTCCTTGACATTGGGAGTGAGTTGCCATCTAGGATCAAGTCTAGATTATTTTTTCTTACAGTAAAGATAGTGTAAAGGTACAATATTTTTAGCGCTTACATATTTTCAAATGTAGGAAAACAGGTTGAGAAGAGTGCGGGTAATTTCATGAAAAAGAGAAGTGAATGTATTAATCATGAATACAAACACTGTTCCTAAATGTGTAAGTTTTAATCAAAATGTCTCATTAATGTTCTCTGCTTAATCAACCTCAAGTTAATGTTCTCACATGATCCTTTTAGGAATTTGGGGATAATGTAAAACAATACTTTCATGACTGAAAAATGTTTATTTCAGGGACCAATTTATGGTACTGAAATTTGTCATCAGAGGTAACAGTGATACAAAAGAAACTGAATTTCGTTATTTCATTTTTTTTCTTCTTCATGAGCCCTCCACATGGGGGTTCCTTGACTCTTTGTCTGCATGTTTTCATCTTTTACTGGATAATTCTCCACTCATTGATGCAAAAGACCTCTGCTTGTAGGACCTGATCTCTGGTTTTGGGTTTTGGTCTTGTGTGAACCTACCTGTGTACATGTCTGTATGTGTGTGTTGAGGGTGTTGGATGGGGAGTAGATATGTGGGCAGTAATCGTAGGATTCCCACTATAGTTTCAGTTTAGAGATGGATTAAAGATAGATTAAACAAACTGAGCTACATTTGCTTTCTAAAATTCTGTTCCTACCACTGTACTCAGAGCATTGAGAAGACTGCCTTTTCAGCTTTTTTTATATCCCTCATTACTCTTGCTAAAAATGCTTAGTTCATCGAAGATCTGTTAAGCAATATGTAATTGTACATTCATGTTTTAGGGTTTTTTCTTCACATATGTCAAACTCTAGATTAGAGTTTGATTGCTTTTTAATTAAGTAAAAAAGTTAGATTTTGTATTAAGGAGTCTCATAGGAAGAATTTTACTTTTAAGGACCAAAGTTTGAGATTTGGGACCAGCGTGCTGAGTCACCCATTCTTTAGAACAGTGACCTGTTTGTTTTTAAGCTAATAGAGGTGAATTTATTATCTTAGTGGTTTAAATTGTATTTCTTCAGTTATTAGTAAGATTTTATTTATTTATTTATGGTTTTTGAGACAGGCTCTTGCTATGTAGTCCAGGCTGGCCTTAAACTCACAGCCATCCTCTTACTTCAGCTCCCCAGATGCTGGGATTATAAGTGTGTGCTACCATGCCTGGATACTAGTGATATTTTAGCATTAGTGTTATACAGAATTCCTCTGTGAATTTCTTGTTGAAGTCTTTTTTATTTTTTATTTTTGGATTATCCCCTTTTTACTTCTTCAACTCCTTATGTATTATGAATGTTAGTATTTTCTACTTTTGGCAAATATTTTATCCAAGGTGTCATTGTGTCCCTTGTTGTTCTTCTCCCTTCTGTGTTTCTTCCTTTGATTATGTCAAGCTAAATGGATGAAATTGTGCCCACTAACATTTGTTTTAACTCAATCATAGAAACAATGAAACTATTACTCAATAAGTCAAGTTAACTAAAAAAAAAGAGAGATTACTAAAAGTTAGTTTTTATGTCGTCTTCAGTGATTTTTAGATGAACTGAATTCTTTTTCATTATTTGTAACATAAGTTATATAGTATTTTTAAATTTTATTTTATTTTATTTTATTTTATTTATTTTAAAGATAGTAAAATCCAACAAAACATAACAGAACAAAGTCAATCAAAACAAAGCAGTAGAACTGGTACAGAACTTCAAAGAAAGATACTATGAAAACAATAGCTACTACAGTATATCTTGTTATTTTCAGAATAGTTGACCATTCCAACACGTATAGTAAAAACAAACCAGTGAACCAACCAACAAACAAAACAATAACAACAAAAAAACCCACAATAAAACCAATAAAAACAGAGTATAAAAAAGGCCAAAAAATTAATCAGAATAAAGCAAAACAATGAGAACAATATTGTGCCTCGAAGACAAGACAGAAGAGAATCCCCCATTTTGCTACATTGGTACTGTCATCTTTCAAAGAGATAATCAGGCTGCCAGGCCCAGGCCTGCAAAATGAACAAAACAATACTAGCATTTAGTTGTTTTATGTACCTTAGTTGCTAGCAATTTAGCCAGACTGCCGAATGAGCAGGTTGCTTTACAGGGTGTGGGGGTGGGGTTTGGCCTTGATTCTTAGCCCTCTCGCTGGTAGTTGTACTGGGGGCATGGGGGCTCATGTTTCTCTTCCTTGAGTCCATGCTGGTTGCGCAGGACCCCAGAAGTCAGACTAGTTGTCTTCTGGTTGGTGCAGTTCAGGCCCAGCAGGGCGGGTTCCCAGGAGGCCCATCTCTTTCTCTTCTTGGGGTCCACACCAGTCACGCAGGTCCCCAGAAGGCAGACTAGTTGTCTTCTGGTTGGTGCAGCTGAGGCCCAGTGGGGCAGGTTCCTGAGAGGCCGGCCTCTTTCTCTTCCTGGGGTCCACGCTGGTCGCATAGGCCTTAAATTTTATTTTAAAGAGAGTAAAACCAATGAAAATAAAGCAAAATAAAACCAATCAAAACAAAGCAGTGTAAGTGATACAGGACTTCAAAATAATACAAAATCAACGATAGTTACCATAATGCTTTTTGCTGTCTTTAAAATAGCTGCAGGCATCTTCAGACATAGTAAAAATCAAACAGAACAGAATAGAATCAATAAAAACAAAACAATGAATGCAATAAAGGACTTCAAAACAAGATGATAGTAAATCTAAAATGACTACCACAATGTATCTTGGTATCTTTGAAATAGCTACTCATGCCATCAGCTAAAACAAAATCAAGCAAAACAAAACAGAATAAAACCCAAACCAACAAAACAATGAAAATGATGCAGGACTTCAAAACAAGATAATAGGGAATTAACAATGACTATCACCTTCAGAAGGAGATCCCCATACATGCTATGCTGTGTACTGTTATGCTCTGAATAGATGATGAGGCTACCGGCCCTAGACCTGCAAGGTTTGTGAAGTACCAAACACCAGAAGCATCAAATTGCATTTCACCTCAATAGCTATCATCACAGCCTGTGTTTCTCCAGATCAGTTGGTTGCTTACCTGGGTTGGGGGTAGGGACCTGTACATGGCTCTGGTTTGCAGAGAGGGCTTGCTTCTTGGTGAATCCTTGTTCTCTTCCCCAGCAGTCCACAAATGACACTGACTCACGGGGAAAGGCTGCGGTCTTATCTAGTATTGATATAAGGCATTAATTGCTTTCTTGTCTCCCCCATTTTTATTTCAGTTTTCCTTCTTCAACCTCCTCTACATTTCCTCCTTTATTTTCTTTCTTTCTTTCTTTCTTTCTTTCTTTCTTTCTTTCTTTCTTTCTTTCTTTCTTTCTTTCTCTTTCTTTCCTTCCTTCCTTCCTTCCTTCCTCCCTCACTTATTCTTTCCTTCTTTCTTTAGTTCTTCCTTCCTTCCTTCCTTTCCTCCCTCCCTCCCTCCCTCATTTATTCTTTGTCTCTTTCTTTCTTTCTTTCTTTCTTTCTTTCTTTCTTTCTCCAACCCCTTCTGTAGAGGGCTCTGTGGATATTATCTTTGCTTTCCTTCCCAATGGTGACAATGATAAAGTCATTATGGGTAATGTAGAAAGTAAAGGTAGAATATACAGGTAATAGATTTGGTACTATAAATTCAGTTCTTATATACAAAACTGTAGATAATGTTAACTATTTTTTGAGTAAGGGTGATTCTCAGAGTAATAAATTGTATAGTGAATACATAAATCTCTTGACTTTTTCATGTCTTCCTGGGAATAGTGGTTGTTTGCCTGTGAAAGGGGAGCCAACAAGAAGATCTAATCCACGGTAGAGCCTACCATGAGTCAGTTTCTGTGTATGCATCACCACTTCTATCCTTCTAGTAAATTCTTGAGAGATACTTTTAAAATCCCTAATTTTGTGTGGTGGTATAATTCCAACACTTGGGAGACTAAGACAGAAGGATCACAAGTGTGAGAGAACCCTGGACTACGTAGCAAGATTCTGCATCAAAAAACCAAAGAAGAAAAAAAAATTTTTTTTCTGATTTTGAGAGTCAGAAAAATTAAGATTTTGCATGTTGAATGACATATATAAAGTTATATAAATGGTACAAGGCTAATTGGAGCACTCTCAAGCAAAGGTAGAATTGACAAAGTCTGTGTTTTTCTTTTTTCTATTTTGCTTGTTTTGCACAATGTACGAGACATAGGTTTCAATATTTTTTTGGCTACATATGTGTGGAGCTGATGTTCTATTTGTGTTCTTTCTGATAGAGTATCCTGTATTCAGAGCAAAGATGATGGATTTGTCTTCCCCTTAATGGTATCGTAAAGATTTTTTTTGCCCTTAACTGAGAGAGTTTCAGTCTTATTTTCATAACTCACTGATTAGATACTTGAAGTTTATGTTTGTTGTTCAAGAGCAAAAGGAATTCTCTTGCTCTGCTTTTGGATTAATTTTGTCTGCCAAACTTTAGTCTTACTAAACTGAAAATACCTTCTACACTACTTTTCAAATTAAATCTTTAAAATGTGGTAAATTATGTAAATTATGAACTGCAAAGAAGTTTTAGGTATTCATTCAACAAACATTCTAGTGTTTGCAAAATTACTAATTTTTTTGATTTTTGGTATTTTGAGACAGGGCCTCACTATACTCCAGACTGGCCTCAAACTCATGGTGATCTTCCTGCCTCAGCTTCATGTGTTCTCGGATTCCAGACCTGTATCACCAAGCCTGTATCACCATGCCTGGCACAACTGTTTACTAAATTATTAACACTTCTATGCACCAGGGATATGGGATATTATGTTGAATATAATCTCTCATATAAATGTAAAGTATATTTTAATGAAAAGAGACTATCATAATATGTTGTACTATAAAATTGAGAAAAGTTTTCTTTGTCAGAAATGTTTGCTAGAAATCTACAAGCATGTAGTTACCCATTTAGGGAAATTTTCCCAAGCAGACACCTTTCATCAAGTGCAAATGTGGTGACACACTTAATCCTTCTTAATATATTTCCTAAAGGCACCAAGGGAATGTCCCAGTGAAGTAACTGTTCTGATGAAATTTAGCATTTAACTCAGCTAAGCAACTGATTTTATTTTACCCCTTGTAGCAGTTGGTTAGCTGTTTTTAACTTGTACATCACATCTCATACTGAATCTGTGCTTCCCTGGTATTCATTATGAAGAGAAAAATATGAATAACAAAAAGTTAAAAAATAAAAGGCCAAGGAAGATGTATGCTTATGCTTTTGAACAGGTTCTTTGGCATTAATGCAAGTATACATTTAAGTAATTTCGTATTCATGTGTATCCTCTGTAGTTATACACTTAAAGAAATATTGTGTGGTGGGGTCTTGGTAATAATTTTGTCATAAAAGAAAAAGAACTAAAACGTAAATCCATTTTCATGAAATCTGAGAAAGGAACAAAGTTTTATTGAAGTTTATATTTATCAGAATTAGAAGTCTGTATGTTCCTTATAAAATATTTCCCAGCACTTGTTGAAAAGATTTTCTTTTTGATTTGCAACAGAGAGACAATGAAAACAGGTAGATTAGTACAACAAAACAAATTACCTAAGAGGATTAAAAGATTAAAGCCAAGCAAAGGGAGACTGTCAGCTCTACACACTTGAGACTATGCAGAGAAAGCTACATTTCTGCAAAATAGAGCATTTCATGTAAAGAACATTTCAGAAAATGCTTGCCCTTGATCACTCAGAGTATGTGAAGCAAGTAGTTAATGAATGCCTTTATCAGAAATATAATGGCATATTGCATCTTTCTTACTCTGAAATTCTAGGGCTCTTTCAGTTAGAAGAATAGAGAATCCTACTGTTACCCTAAATACCAAAGTCTGTAATTTCACTCAGATAATAGAAGCCAATTCAATAAGCTTCTATCATAATGCTCAGCATTGATGGGTCTTGCAAACTCAGTTTCTGTGCTAACCAGCCTCCTTTTTGTGGCAGAAAAGTTCAAGTTTCATGTTTTATCCCAGTATATCTTCGCCATGATTAGCTTAAAGACCAGATGAAGGCTGGGATTTAAAAACTGTTTCTTTATAACACCAAGCAGTGGGTTTAACAAAAAAAGCATTGTGTCCTTTGCACATTGCTTCTGTGACTCATAAGAATTGAAGCACAGTTGATACGATAGTTTTATCATCACCACGGTAAAATCATTCTAAATTGACTGGAAAATGGCCAGGGTACATGCTACATATGAATGTGGCGTACAAAGGAGCCCAGGGAGGGAGGCAGATGTTGATTAGCAAGGTAGTGGTGGAGGCCATTAGCACAGAAAAATGGGCTCAACTACATTAGCAACTGGGAAAATTAAAATTGAAATAACAGTGGCCACACTGATCAGATTGGCAAAAATTAGAATGCAAAATCATGCAGAGAGAAAGCTTAGTATTACTGAGGAAAACTGAAAGTGTACATTCCGTATGATCTGATGTCCAGAAATATACCCTCTGAAAATGTGTGCATATGTTCCCCAGATCTATGTAGAATGGAAAAATAAATTGGAATGCTAAGCAGTAATGCAAATGAATGAATGACATTTACAGGCAACATCATGGGAAATTATTACAATTGTAAAGTTAAACAAAAGTATCGTGACACAAAAGAATGCCTATGCTGTGTTTCTGTTCTTAGGAAATAAAAAACAGGCAAAATGAAACTTCATTGCTTAGGAATTCAAACATCAGCAGTAGCACTGCAGAGAAAAGCACGAACTTGATTAACCCAAGTAAGACACTTGTTATCTCTAGAAGATAGGAGTTTGTTAGAGCCTTCTGGGCTGTTGGTCACTTCTAGTTCTTGATCCAGATTGGATGATTTGCTTTAATAATTATCAAAATGCTTATATATCTTTCTATACTTGTCTATGTGTGTGTTACGTGGTGCTATAAACATAACACACAGAGACACATACACAGAGGCACACGGACACACGGACACACACACATGTGCGTGCAGATGTGTGCACACACATTTTGAGCCTATTGTTCGTGGCATGTACTGAACTGGTTTTAGCTGTTTGGAAGACTGTTCAGGGCTGGCAGAATATGTAGTGGATTCAAGGTGCCTCTGTTTCCTGTAACATCACTGATAGTCTGTGATCCAGGACTGGGTTGTTATCATTTATTCCTATGGCTACCCGCTTGGTCTTACTGCATTATGGCTTAAGAATAAAACAAGTAGGCATAACATTCTAAATGAGAATTACCTAGAAATCTCTAAGAATTGCTCAAAACTCTAATTTTCATCCTGACCCTGCTCTCTGTCTCTTTCTCTCTAAATGACATGTGAATTTGTTTTTGTCAGCCTCCTTCTACCTCAAGTGGCACAGGCTGTGTCCCATAGATAGTAAAGGAGAAAAATCTGTTCAAGGATTTTTTTTTATCATCTCTAAACACATGAGCAGAGGGATATCTGAAAGATGTTTTTGCCTTCCTAATTAGGTTAGAAATCTCAGGGGAGCAGTCCTATTTGCTATATTTTAATGGAAATGCCTATTTCTTGTTGAGATTCTTGCAGGAACAGATTTTTCTTTTGGCACTTCCTGCTGAACGTCAAGTAGAGGGCAAAGACAGAATTTTTTTCTCATCATTTGGGAAACAAACTTAGACTACACACAACTCATGTACAAGGGTATGACTTCTTTCTTCTGTTAAGTACATGTTGTATGGCATGGAGCTGTGTAGAATGCCAGAAAATAAATGCTTATTGGTAATTGTCAGCGTATCTTCCTTCCTTCCAGCATTATGCTACTTCAATGAATCATTCATAAAGTCCTGCTTTTAGTATAGGCAAGTCAGTGACAGAACATGGAACACTGCTGTCTTTATGCAAGACATTTTTTCATATTATGGTCCATGAATATGAGTAGATAAAATGAAACATTCTTCCATTCTACCATTACCTCCCTTCTCACTGGTATGCCATTTCTCAAAAGGACAAAACTCATTTTTTTCTGTGTTTTCTGTGACCTTTAAACATAATGCTGAGGCTTCCACATGTGCTTAATAATTCTTTACAATTTTGATTCCATCCTTTTTTTTTTTTTTTAAGAGAGATGTTTAAAAAGTATGTTAGAAACCATGCCTTGAGACTCTTGCTAGGTATGGTCAAGGCCAGGAAACAACTGCTGTGGAAAATGAAGATTTTGGAATCCTTAGCAACAGATTCTGATGTTACTGATAACTGATAGAAACAGTTATTATTGACATGTGTTTGTTGACGGGAAATGCACACTAAGGTGTTTGGGGGAAACAAAAATAAATGGTTGTTAATAAGAAGAGAGTTTCTAACCAATTTAAATATGTAATGGCAAAGGATTATTGGGAATACAATAATATTATATGTTTTCCTAATTTCTCTGTCAGCAAGTTTGTTCTCTGTGTACAGGAATGCTACTGATTTTTGAATGATGACTTTGTATCCAACTATGCTACTGAATTTAATTATTAAATCTACAAGTATTCTGGTAGAGATTTTGGGATTTTGTTTGTAAAGTATCATGCAAATAATAACTTCTTCCTTTCCTATCCTTATTCCTTTCATTTCTTTCTCTTTTTGAATTGCTCTGGCTGTTTCCAGAACTGTATTAAACAGGAGTGGTGATAGTGGACATCCTTGTCTTGCTCCTGATTTTAGAGTGAAAACTTTCAGTTTGGGGCCATTTAGTATGATGTTGACTTTTGGTTTGTCATAGATGGCATTTATCAGATTGAGATAAAGACCTTCTATTCCAGTTTTCTGTAGGGTTTCTATCATGAATTAATTCTGGACTTTGTCAAATACTTTTTCTGTGTCTATTGATAATCACATGATGTTTTTCTTTGGCTCTGTTGATAAGGTATATTATGTTTACTGATTTGTGCATGTGGAGCTATCCCTGCATCCTTGGAATGAATCTTACTTGGTCATGGTGTATAATCTTGATGATTTCCTGAATTCTGTTTGCTAGTATTTTATTGAGAATTTTTGCATCTATGCTCATTAGGGAGATTTACCTGTAGTTCTCTTGTTTGATTGGGTCCTTCTCTGCTTTTGGTATCAGGCTAATTGTAATGGTGATACATTGTGTCAACTTGAGAAGCCTAGAAACTCAACTAAGTAACTCAACTGTTCTACATCCTGAGGTGCGGAGGACATGCCCTTGCCTCTCCAGGATATTGTTTTTTGTGTAAACTTGAGAAGTTTAGAAGTTTAGCTAAATCACTCAGAAGGGGCCAGAGTCCTCGTGACTTTGTGAGCATCCTGAGCCTGTGTAAGGAGAGGGCACTGATGTGGTGTGAGTGTTACATCCACCGGAAGGCGGACAGCCTGCATACAATACAAGGGAGGAAAAGATCCTTGCTTTCCGCCCTTGTTGCTCTTGTTGCTTTTACTATCTTCTGCCTCCTTGAACTATTGTCCCTGTGCCATGTCACACTGCCTTGGAGTCAGCTGATTGTGGACTGAACCCTCTACAAACTGTGACCAAATAAACCCTTCTTCCTTTAACTTTGGAGGTCAGGTATTCTGTCCCAACAACAAGAGAAAAGTAACTAAAACAACAATACTTGCCTCCAGGAGTAACTTTGGGACTATTGCTTCCCTTTCAAATTCATTAAAGAGTTTGAGAAGTAGTGGCAAAAAATTGAAATACTTAGGAATCAACCTAAAAAAGGAAGTAAAAAATCTATGTATTGAAAATTCCAATACTCTGAAAAAGGATATCAAAAAGGATATTAGAAAATGGAAAGATATCCCTTGCTCTTGGGTAGGAAGAACTTAGTGAAAATGGCCATGCTGTCAAAATGGTATACAGATTTAATATAATCCCAATAAAAATACCTTTAGACCACCACACAGATCAAGAGAAAATATTCCTAAAATTTATTTGGAACCAGAAGAGATCTAGAATAGCAAAAGCATTCCTAAGCAATAAAGGCAACACAAGGGGCATCATAATCCCTGACCTGAAATTATACTGCAAAGCTTCTTTGATAAAATCAACATGGCACTGGCACAAAACAAACCTGAGGATCAATGGAGCAGTTTAGAAGATGCAGGAACAGCTTCAAATGTACTCAGTTGCATTATCATTGACAAAGGGGCCAAGCACATTCACTGAAAGAAGATAGCTTCTTTCATAAATGGTGCTGTAAAATCTGGCTTTCTACATGCTGGAGACTAAAACTAGACCCATGTGTCTCATCAGGCACTAAACTAAAATTGAAATGGATCAAAGATCTAATTTTTAAAACAGAAACACTGTATCTTCTAGAAGAGAGAATAGCTAGAACTCTTGAAGACATAGGTGTAGGTAATGATTTTATGAATAAAACCTGGTTGCATGGGAAGTACTACAAAGAATCAACAACTGGGATCTTATCCTATTAAAAAGCTTGTACACAGCAAAAGAAATTACCAATGCAAACAGTGAGAAAAAATTTTAGCCAGTGTCCCTTAGACATAGGACTAATACCTGGCACATATAAAAAATAAAAAAAATTAGACCCCCCAATCTAAAGACTCAGTCCAGAAATGTACATCTGAGAAGAATACACACTTTCAGAGGTAGAAATGCAAATGGTAAATAAGCATATGAAAAGCTGTTCAACAACACTAGTTGTTTGAGAAACGCAAATTAAAACAATGCTGACATTCCGTCTCACTCTAGGAAGAATGACTATAATCAAGAAATCAACTAATAGCAAATGCTGGAGAGGTTGTGAGGAAAAAATAACCCTTCTCCACTGTTGGTGGGAGGGTAGACTTGTGCAATCACTGTGGAAATCAGATTCCTCAAAAAACTAGGATTAGAGCTCCCATTTAACCTAGCTTTTCCATTTTCTCAGTGTCTTCCCAAAATATTTAAAAGCATCATACCACAGGGATATATACACACCTATATTTACAGCAGCACAGTTTGTAATAGGCAAATCTTGGAAACAGCCCAAATGCTCATCAACTAGTGAATGGATAAAGAAGATGTGTTTTTTTTATACACTCCACTATAAAGAATAAGCTAGAGACATTTTTAGGTTAATGGATGCACCTTGAGGCCATACTCTTAAGTGAAATAAATCAGACATAATTTGTAAATATCACATTGTTTCTCCAGTTTGAGATATGAAAGTGTAAATAAGGACCAAAGTTTATATAGGGTATCATGAAACAGCAAGAAATTTTTCAAAAGAAAGGAGAATTTGAGAGCGGGGAGAGGGAAAGGAAGGAAGGGAAAAGAAAAAGTTGTATAAAAAGGATAAAATGGAAACAAAGATTTGTAAATAAGGAAGGAAAGAGGGGTTGAAGGAAGGTGAGGGGATTAGAAAAAAAGGAATTAGGATATATTATGTACAGGTATAAATTCCATATGATGAATGTGATCACTATGTATATCCAAATTGTACCAATAAACTTAATAAGAATAAAAAATGGAAAAATATTACATGTGATGACAGTGGAAAATAATAATATTTCTCAAAGTATCCAGCAATGAAAAGAAGGTAACTATAATTTACCTAGTAAAGTATTTACCGCACTGTTTAGTGCTATCAATGTCCCATTACAAGTTGTATGTTCTCATCAAGGAATCAAAAGCCACTGTTTGTGACAGGTCAACAAATTGCCACTTAAGGCCTCTCCAAAACCCTAACATTTAGTGTTCAATGTTAAATTTTACTCAAATGCTCCAGTAGAATGAAGTGGGGACATACTGCATAGAACAGGCTAAAGAGTCTTCACTTGGAGTCTATGCGAGGGAGGTACCTTGATGTTGTATAGAAAATGGATCTGTGTATATGGAGACGTTTCTGAGCTTTCTGGCTTTTCGTTTGGGATACATGAACTCCTTGTCAATGCCAAGCGCCAACTTCTTACAATAACTCTTTATGTTTATTCTGTGTTCTATAATCAGCTCCGAGAGAGATCAACTGGACAATGAGATTTGAGAGAAGATCCTCAGATGGCATTTTGAATGAGGACAGTTCTCACTATGTTTCAATTTAGGAATGTTCAGAGGATCCCATTCTAGAATTCACTCAGCATGCTGGAAATATCAGAGACTATTAATACTGCATGTATTTTTACTCTCAAGCCTTGGCAAGGGTGTAAGTTGTGACATGGAGTCTTTGCAGACGATACCGTGAAGGTTGGTTGACAATCAGGCAGATGTTTAGGCTTTGGCAGGAATGAGCTCTTCTCCTTGGAGCTGCAGAATGGTCCAGATATTGAATGTGTTCTTCCAGTCTCTGCAGCTCTAATATTTCCCATAAAAAATTTTATTGAGATACAATGGGTACACCATAAAATTCACCTTGTAAGGTATACAATTCAGTGTCTGTGTGTGTGTGTGTGTGTGTGTGTGTGTGATTTTTGGTATTTTCACAGAATTGTGTAACCATAACTACTATTAATTTTCAAACCTATTTTTGGGACTCTTTCTATTGTTTTCCTCTAATAGTTCTAGAACAGCACTGTGTCTTATTTACTGAAAAATATATCTATGCCCGGAAATTACCTCCCAATAAAATTCTTTTAAAACATGTTTTAAGGGTAATTTTGTAAGTGTATACTGGTTTCATTGCTTCTAGTGCCAGAATTATCTTTCTGTGACTCTATATTTTCAAAGAGAGTATTAATCAGTTTTTAAAATGGAGGAAATATTTCCTAAACCAAAGAAAATATTGGAATGAACTGTTCGAATTTGCCTTTGGATACCTAAAGCAGTGAGATTTATAACTTGATAAAGTTCAATGTAATAAAACTTGCATGAAATTTTTGTATGCACTCCACTAGCATTGCAAGCTTTGAAAGATACTGTGCTATAGGCTCATTAAAAGTAGAGCAACTCATTCCTGCATGAAACACACAGCTAAAATATTGTGGTTTTTTGATTATATAGAAAAAGTTAGAATATTCTGATTCTCAACCTCTATTCATTTACTACCTGTCATGACAATTGATGGGTAGAAAGATGTAGTCTTAGTCTACAGAGACAATACAACTTAAGCTTTTAAAAAATTAATTCATTATTTTAAAGTTTGGCGATATGTTTACATCATCAGCCAATTTTTTAGTAATTAACTCTTGGTCTCAGATACTTTTTAGGTAAGCCAAGCTCTCCTTTTCTCTTTTAATTTTACAAATTGCAATTATATAAAAAATGACATTTCTTCTTTTTTTCCCTAAAATTCTTAAACTTCCTGAATGGACACCATCTCCTGTCCACATTGCAATGTTTCCAATTGTTAAAAGATAATTTTTTATAGTTTTCTAAAGTGTAATGACTATTTGCCTCAGTCTTGATTGAATTCCAATGAAGCTCAATTTTTACATATAGGGAGGAGATTAAAACGTTTGATTCACATACATACACAACTCTGATGTTTAAAATCTAGTCCTTAATATTCATATCACATGTGCTAGCAAAATCATTAGTAACACTAGAGACACATGGATGTGCATATTTCCAAGGCATTGATCATTCTCAGTGTATTTTTTTCCACAGTAGATTTTATTTATTTCTTTCTTCTTTCTAAAACATTTTGAAATGTATTTATTAATACACGTTTGCAGGACATGCAGTTTACAATCATCTTGTGAGTGGGTAGGTATGCATAAGGTGACTTGTTTCATTTTTAATCCCCATTCCCTTCCCTCCCTCTAAATTCAATAGTTCTCTCCTCTAATCCCCCTTTCCCATTTTCATTCTCTGGGTCCTTCTCGTATCTGGTGGATTTCAACACATTTGAATCAAGCTGGAATACATTCCTAGACTATGGACCTTGGGCAGAGAACTGAAAATATCTTTTGGTAATTTTTCTCCAGACACAGCTTCTAAACAGACACATAGAATATGTAAAATTTCTCTCATTTGTACCAGACAAAGCATGGTATGTAGGAAATTGTATACTGTTAATTAAGGAAAACAGCTTTTGTTTTGCCCAGAATTCATAGAAAATAAAACTTGTAAGCATTAGAAAGTATCTCATTTCTTAATTTTACAAATAAGGAAACAAAAGTGAAAGTTCAGAAAAGTTAAGTGATTGATTCAACGTTGCTTAATTATTAGTTGAAAAATCTAAGATTCAAGTCCAATTATTCAGGTTCTCAATCCAACACTTTTTTTATGAAACATTTTTTCATTTTAGATGTAAAATGAATTAAATTTATAATAAGTTTATGATAGAGAAATACATATTTAAATTGATTTCTAAAGGAGTCTTCATTAAATTAAACACCTGTTTCTTCAACTCTTTCCTGCTCTGCCATAATTCTTTGTAAACTCTGTTTAACCATAACTAGGGTCAGACATCTGGGACATCTGGGTCAGTGGTGCTCAAATTTAAGCATAAATGAGTCACTAGGAGGTTGGCTAAAATACAGATTCCTGAGCCCAACCTACAGCGTTTGTGATTCAGTAGGTCTGCAGTATGAGTATGTGTGCAACAATGTCTAGTTCTAAAATGTTTCTGCGTGCTACTGCTGTTGCTGCTTGGGAACTATGCTTGGAGTTTACAGAACTACAAAGTTATAGTAAGAAGATTTAAAATAGTTTTATGGACAGGGATTTCGATGGTCCTATCTCTTGTTGCTCAATCCTGCAGCCTCTAAGATATAGTAAGTTATCAGATATAGACCCTTCTACGAACTCAGGTTCCCTGTATAGTCAACCATCATTAGCTGCCGTGTGGATATCAGTGTGAGAATGACCACACGTCTCCACAGATGACTCCAGTGAGTCGATTTGGAACAATAGAAGAGCTGTTAACATATCTGATAAGCATTCACAGCTCCTAAGACCTGGCTTCCCTTCAGTCTCCCTCAGACAATAATGTGCCAATGATAAGAAGACACGTATGAAGAATGTTTTGTGAGTCTCCACATGTCTTCGGTCCTCAGAGAAGCGAGGAGTTAAAATATTACTCCAGCAATCAGGAGTCTGAGTTACAGCAGTAGAATCAGGGTTAACCAGTAGAAACAGAAACACATTTAATATAAGTCATCGGAATATGAGCTTAACAAAGCCTGGGTCCCATGAAGAATCCCCTGGGGGAAATATGAGACTTAGCTGTCTAGCACATAGTGTATAGGAAAGCATACTAGAAGGGGATTGCAATGGATGGTGAATGAACCAGTGTCTAGTATCTGCCATAATTGTCATGACCAATCTGTGGCTTATTCTTTGTTCTCAAGATGAATACTAGTAAATATGAGATCTTGATTTTACAGACTCATACAATGAGTAATGAATCGGGTCAGTGTTGAAGGAAAGTGAACTGTCCAGCAAAGTGAAAGTTTATGAATGTGGTAGTATACTGGCAGAAAAGTTAGTGGTATTTGGGTCCTTGCATTCCTGGGATTTCAGAATTCACAAAGATCTTTCCTTTAAAGAGACAGTTTTCAAAAGACTATCTGGTACTTAACTGCAACATAAGACTGCCTAGTTTCTTAGTGGTGGTTATATTTAAAATACCATGGATGGGTCTGTACTGTGGCACAATTCATTGACATTGAAATTTTTGAAAAGTAATATTTGGCTATAATATGTTAGCTATAAATTCATTCTACCATTCATTATTTCACATTGTATGTAGGGAAACATCATTGGACCTGGGCACAGAGGCACAAGTCTATAATCCCAGCACTCAAGAGGTAGAAGCGGGAAGATCACTGGAAAATCCAGTGAGCCCCAGGCCAGCCTGAACTGTGTAGTGAGACCCTTTCTCCAAAAAAGTCAAACCAAACAAAACAACAGCATCATGGATCTAGTCATCAATAAATCCTCTTAAGAATTTTGAAACTTGAGCTATGTGTGTTTATGATTAAAACTATTTTTGTGCAATTAGAACTGTTATACTGTGGGCTAGGGAATAGTCAATAAAATAGATGGCTGAAGCATCCTGCTTAGAGGATTTTTATTCCACACAGCAGTCACTGATGGCTCCACCATTGTGGGAAGCATCTAAATCGTTAAAACCAAGGGCCTCACAGTGAAGCGGCTTAAACAAAATGAGTCATCAAAAGGGCAGACACTGGAAGGGTAGTATATCAACTCTGTTATATTTAACACAGTTTCCATCTCTGTGTCCAGTTTGGCTATAGGGACTCTTCCCTAGATGATGGGAAAGGTAAAAAGAGGAAGTACAAGACACATCCCTTTTAGTTCAGGGTAAAATCTAAAAGACGTGCACCTCATTTTTGACTCATAGTATGTTAGTCAGAATTTAGTTACAGATACACACCTAGTTGCCAGAGAGGTCAGAATTGTCCCCTGTAGTTGGAACCCCCAAACTCAGTGAAAATTCATGTATTGGATTCTATTACTAAAAAGGGAATGAGCAGATGTTGGTAGAAGGTTAACAGTGCCTTATCAGAAGTTGTGCATAGATTTTTTTCCCATCAGTGTAAGTTTGTGGGTGAACTCCTCCGTGGTCATCAAGGTCTCCTCCACATAGCAGAAGCAAAGCCCCTGGGAAGGGTTAGGAAAAGAATGCTCTTGAAATCAATTTCCTGGTCACAGATCTGGGGATGATAGATCTTGGTGTTGACAGGACTCTCAGTTGTCACCAAATCCAACATCTTAACCACAGCATCTTAACCACAGCACTTACTTTTTAAACTTGCCCAGTTTTACATGTGAAACTAAGGAATTAATTACATAATCACAGAATTATCAATGACAATCAGGACTAGAATTCAGAGAACCTGGTAGAGTTCATGTTCTTTCTTTTGTTCCTGAGTAAGTCCATCTGAGTTTTGCTTGTATCATGCTATGTCAGAGAAAAGATACCAGTGCTTACTATAAGTTATGATTTATCTTCTTTTACAGTACCACTACTCTATAGAATGCAGTTGCTCCTCAACAAACTTAACTTGCTCTATGATTTTGGAAAAGATGGCTATGTTTGTGTTTGTGTGGGGAAGATGCCCACAGTTTTGTCTGTTACCTGATGTGGAGTTTGTGGATGGAAGTAAGATTTTGTCAAACACTTTGTTTGGAACTGAATTGTTTGTGAACAGATGCATTCATGAACTGAGGTATCACTATAATTGAGCTAGTACACTGATTTGTAAGAATCTCTTTTACTTTTTGAAACAATGCAATCTTGTTAGAGCATAGTTCATGGCTATAGATATTTGGATGATCACACAAGTTAGTAAAAAGTGCATTGAAATGGAATGCAAATGACTTGTTCTGGTCTTGTCTACTATCTGTAGGACTCTTAGAAAATTCATTTAACTTCTTTGAGACTTAAGACTTACTTTTTAACCTCTTTGAGACTTTGAGACTTATTTTTTTTTAATAAGAAATTGAGCTAGATGGTAAGCTACTTAACCACTGGCATAGATAGCACAGGCTCCCACCAATCACAACAGATGTTATACATAAAAAATTCCAGGTGAACTGGTACTTTCTGGAAGAATGTCACCCAACTTTTCTCTTTATAAACTCTTGAAACTGCAGCTTACACAGTGAAAAGGCTCGGCACTCGCCAGCGTTGTTAGCTTCCTACAATGAAGCTTTCATCTGATGATGACTACTTGTTATTTTCAAGCCACACATTTCAAATACATAGCAGACAAAGTAACAAATCACTGTAAGACAATTCTGAAACAATGAAAGAGCACTTTGTACTTTGAAAACACAGATTGTCCCAGGTTGTTCTATAAAATAAATTATAAAACAATGAAGAGACTGGCTTCTAAATGGCAAGGAATCCATTTGACCACAAAAAGGACAGTTTCTGGGGCACAATTCAAAAGCATGTCACATTTCATTATGTTTCTAAAGCCTTCAGCACCGAAGAGAGGACAATTGTAGGCTGATAGGTGAGCTTGAATATTATCTTTAGTGAGGTCTAGAGATAAATGTTGCAAGGAGGGCAGGATCCATTTGCAACGAATTGGACAGAGTAATTCTAAATTATGGCTTTGAAATTCCCACTTCACTTATAGGAAGGAGATAAGGCAAAACACTCCAGTTAATGGAACATGAGCTACTAATTTCCTGAGAAAGACAAAAGGAGGGGAGTGCATTACTCTTACATGGAATGAGCAATTTTCTTCTGTCTCAATGTTGACCATGAGATACGGTGACAAGGGAGAACATGATAGGAGAGGCAGCCTTTGATCAAAACAGAGAACAATAGAAAGTCAAACAAGGACTCTTATCAGTTCTCTAGGTGAGCTCACCTTCCTGGCTCTCAGGGGTCTTTTTCATTGGCCATTGACATGGGCTCTGCGACTGAAGTTGTGTCTGTTCTCTGCATCTATGCCTCTTTGTATGTGTGCGTGTGTGCGTGCCCGTGTGTGCATGCATTTTAATTGTTGGTAAATAGAGTTGCCTCTCATGGCTATTAAAAAAAGCAATGCTTCTTTTCCCTTTGGATGAACAGGGACTCAGAACTACAATCTCACCTGAGCATGTGGGACCTGAAGAGCACTGGCTATTTTGCTATTGGAAGCAAATCTTCTAAAATGTGCAGGCCTTAAAGTTCAGATGCAGAGTTGGGGAAGGTACTTAAATCCCAGAATCCCACTGACTAGGGTAGTGCTCCAGAGAGATGGGGGTCTGTCACCCCAGTTCACCTTATGGTCTTCCTGGCAGTCTTCTCAGCACCCTTTCCCCACTCTGGAGGCTCTCGTGGGGTGGTGCTTCTGCTTGGTGCTTCTACTTGGAAAAAGTAGAACCCTTTGCATTGGACAGAGAAGAAGGAATTGATTCATCATAATCTTTGATGGTATTTTAGTTATCTTTTTTCTGGGACATACAAAAAGTAGCATCCCAGTTCTTCCCTAAGAACCCTGGTATTTCTGAGATTTCCACTCTGGGCTGGTTTTGGAAGGGACTTCTGGTAAATATATTTTTAGTTAGCTGGCCTTGTGCACATTCTGGTTTCCTGAGCTCACCCCCTTCCCTCCCTTAGATATGTCATCTAGTTTTAGAAGGTCTTTTGTTTCCCTTGTAAGTCTTTTGTGACAAAATGAATTCTCTGTCTCGCCAGATCTCTTCTCTGTTTTTCTCTTTCCCTTCCTTACTCTTCTCTCCTTCTCTTCCTTCCCTCTTTTCTTTCTGCAAATTTTCTCTGAGATTTTCCTTTGTGTTTTTTTCCTATATATGCCACCAGGAAAAAGTCCTACGTGTCATGTTGAGTTGTTTTTTTTATCCAGGGTGATCTTGGGAAGCTGTTCCTATAAGGTAACTGAAAAGTTGTTCGCAGGCTTTCCCTCCTCCAGAGGTGGCTCACATTCCATAATCAAGATAGCGATGATTCTTTGTCTGTGTCGTTCTAATACACTATTGCCATACACCAGACTGAGTTCATTATGCTGGAAATGGACTGTTTTTATTAGTTTGAACTTTAGGGATGTAAGACACCAACTCTGCAGGGTAATTAGGAAAGATTATTCAGAATGTGTATTATGTAATAGTGGAGTAGAAAAAAGAGTTTGAGATTACTACATCTGTGGTTCATGTTTCAAGTTTGCCACTTACTATGTGAGAGAGTCCTATCAGAAATCATGACGGGACATCACCTTCTTCCTTTTTGTCCAATATGAATGCCAAAGCAGGAGCAGCTGACTTGTGAGACCCTTGGGAGGGAGGTGGCTAGGAGAAAGTTTCTAGGAATGTCAGGAGATAATCTGAGATGACAGGACCACATCTCCCAGGAGCAGGGATAGTTATTACAACTTTTCTGAACATTCATTTCTTTATCTTGAAAGTCAAGGCAACAGTACAAAATGACAGGATTGCAGAGACCAGCCTCTAGAAGATGTCTAATCAATATCAAACATTTCCATTTTCTTGTTGACAAGAGAACCTCCAAATCCTCCTGTAAAATTTCTTTCCTGTTATTGAAACTACAATTTATGGAGTGCATACATTTTCTATCCCTTTGCTAATTCAGAGCATTTTGTCTAATTTAATTCTCCTTATAATCCTATGAGTTAGGTACAAGCTATATTTTCAATTGACTAGTGAAAACCAGTAACTTTAGAGGAGTAAATCACTTGTTTGAGGATGCCAAGCTGGTAGGCAGCTCAAAGAGAATGGGAGTTGGCTTTCTCTGGTGTCCAGAACTATTTATTAGACAAAACCACCATGCACATTGCCTTTCTATAACATATACTTGAGGCAAGCATTGCCATTGGCATCCAAAAGTAGAATGTCCCATGGGTTGAAATAACTTTCATATAGTTAGAGGAATTAAAATAACTCTGCAGTGATTCATGGGGCAAGGTTAACACTCCACGGAGAAGTGCTGTTGAATTGAACAAGGGCTTTTTACTTGCAGCACCATGGCATCCAGTTTAGATTCACATTCTGCTGGTCTAGGATTTGTCTTCATAGGTTATGGGCAGAATCTTTAGTGCAGCTATGTTAAAGTTAAAGCTGAATGGTGTCGAGGTGTCAGGCACTAGTAATGATTGCTTCATGCATTGATATCTAGAGATGAGTCTGTAAAAATCAGGGGATAGAATGAATATTGGAGAAATGGCTTTGTTTTATTGCAGGTTGTACAATATTAGGAAATTAAGAGCTCCTTTCAAAACTATAAGGATTAATATTAATGAAAAAAAGAAGTGTAGTCTAAGGCCAAGCTGCTACTGTAAACTTTCTCTATTGTGTAAACGCATGAGCTAATGAGGTAAGGAATATGAGGTTTAGAGATCCTGGTGCCTTTCGGTACCATGGAAAATACTAATTGATCTCATTTTTTTTTACTTGGTTTTTTGACACTATTTCTCTACCGTAGCTCAGGCTGACCTTGAACTTGCTACATAGCCCAGGCTGGCCTCAAACAGTCCTCCTGCTTCAGCCTTCTGGGTGCTGAGATTATAGGCATGTACCACCACATTCTGCTAAAATCTCATTTTTGAACCACACACTACATGGATAAAAGCAACAATGATGATCAAATAGGCAGTAATTTACTATGGTTCCTGTATCGGGTAGTACTGTGTACCCCCAAGTCCTCATATACTTTTGATGGGGCTGAGTCTGATGCTTGCTTGTTACTGGTTTGTTGTCTGGCACAGGGATTGACAATGTGAGTGCTGCACCTGCCCAGGGGTGGAGTTGACATATAGTGTAAGGGAAGGCGGGTCTTCCTCTTTCACCTTCTCTCTTGCCAGCACGCCTTGCTGCTTGCGGCCACCATGAATGATAGCCCCGTCACGCCATGCTGCCTTGGAGCCAGCTAAATATGGACTGAAACTCTGGAGAAACTGTAAGAAAAAAGCCTTTCCTTCCCTAATTTTGGGCATCAGGTATTTTGTCTTGGCAACAAGCAAAAAGTAACTAAGACAGCTCCCAAAGTCAGGCTGATGAAATTCAAATTGAATCCATAATTTTTAATTCTCTCCTATAGGTTTATCTTTGTGCATTGACTGCCCATGTATGTTATACGTGTCTATCATAATGAGTGTGTGTATCTATACTTGCATTCAATGTGATATGTGTGTGTGTGTTGTGAATTTATTTATTTTTTAAATTTTATTTTAAAGATAGTAAAATCCAGCAAAACAAAACAGAACAAAGTCAATCAAAACACTGGTACAGAACTTCAAAGCAGGATACTAGGAAAACAATAGCTACTATAGTATATCTTGTTATCTTCGCAATAGTTGACCATTCCATCAGGTATAGTAAAATCAAACCAAAAACAAAACAGAATAAAACCAATCAAAACAGAATACTGAATAAAGCAAAACAATTAATCAGAATAAGGCAAAACAGTGAGAACAATATTGGGCCATGAAGACAAGACAGAAGGGAATCCCCCATATTTGCTACATTGCATACTGTCATCCTCCCAAGAGATGCTCAGACTGCTGGCCCCAGTCCTGCAAAATCAACCACACAATACAAGCACTTAATTGCTTTATGTACCTTAGTTGCTATCAACTTAGTTGGTCCTACTAACCAGCACGTTGCTTATGGGGGTGGGGGAGGTTATTGATTCTCAGCCCGCATGCCGGTAGGCCCGTGGGAGATGCAGACTTTTCTCTTCCTGGAGTCTGCACCACTTTGTGCCACTCACCAGGAAGGCTGGCTAGTTGTCTTCTGGTTGGATCCTCCCTGACCCAGCATGGTGGGTTTTGTGAATTTAGATATGGTTTATATATATGTGTATGTGTGGTATGTGGTATGTATCTATAAATGTTATGCATTTATGCATGTTGTGTGTGGCATACATAGTGTACATATATTATATGCAATAATATACGTGTACATATAACATATATAAAATATATGTACATTAATATATAATGTGTATATGAGACATGTATTTATGTGTATTTTATGTGGTATATGCATGTTCTATGTGCATGTATATACATAAAATGTATGTGGATCTGTGTGTCTATATGTATGTATGACTGGATACATGTAGTATCTATAAGCAGTATGTACCACATGTACTATGTACATTGGTGTATGGTGTGTGCAAGTTACATTTGTGTGGTGTGTGTGTGGTGTGTGAATCATGTGGATATGATGTGTGTAGCTCTGTATATACATGAATGTATGAGGGAGACCGAAGCTAGATGTTTAGTAAAATAGCTGTTCAGTCACTGGAAATCCCAGATTCACTGATGGGCTATTCAAGACTTTATTGCAATTAATTCTGTTTTAAAAAGGAGATAAATACAATGGTGTGCTCTAAATAACTGCCCCTTTTTGTTGGTTGCTCCAAAGCTGTGACAGTTGTGGACAGAAATGTCTAGCCAGTTGAACAGGCCTTTTTGGCTCTCTCAGTCCTTCAGGGGATGGGTTTATGTTGCACAGATTTTGAGAAAGGGGAGGACACTATGGAAGCATTAGAATCTATGGATTTATTCCTTGTATATGTTTCATTGCAATTTAGGGACATTATTACATTTGGATTGGCAACAGCTCTTCTTCAAAATGGATTAACATTTTAGGTTGATTTTGTTTGCCACAAATGGAGTCTGCAAAATTACAGATGGTCATATTTCTCAACTTGAGGAAAAACTAATCCATCTACAAAAGGCCTGACAAAGAAACCTCACAGGCTGTTTTGAGGCTCCCTCACCTTAGTATCTGAAATAAAATTCGTATTTTAGAGCAGTTAGAAACCCAACTTGACATTTTTTAAAATCTTATTTTAAAATTTGATTTCTGAAAAATAAACCTGTCATGGACACAAGGCTCAGAGACAGAATGTGAACTCAAACAGCACTTGGTAACCATTTGTGCCATTTGTCCCCACATGCACCCTGTTCAAAGAGCCGATCTAAAATGCAGTTTTGAAACTGAAACAACAAACCTTTTCTCAGAATCCTCCAGCAGGGAGGCTGAGGTAGCGCCAGCAAGAAGTGCGCCAAAGCCTAATTACTCCCCTGAGAGCCAGGCGTTCTGTGCAAAACTGCAAATGTCCCATCTCCTGCGTGATACAGATGCTGACATATTTCTTGTCTTCTTGTTTCCTGCCATTTGAAGGCGTTGCTATTTGTCACACGCTAAACAGAGGAGTAGAAGACAGCAAAGTGCATTTCAGTTACCTGAGCAATTTTGATAAATAACTAGACAGTGAGGCTGTTTTGAAAGATTTCTTTTTCTGTGTTGGTGCATTGTGAGTCTGCTTTGTTCTTATGGCTTGGAGCCTCATGTACAGGGTCAGACCAGAGCTATGGGAGCTGATGGGGCAGACCTTAACCTCTGGCCTTGAAAGTCCCTATAACCTTAAGTAAAACTTCACTACCAAAAATAGATGCAGTTTAATACTAGGGTTTTGTGTAACATTTAATTCAAGGGGAAAAAAGAGTAGATAAGCCCACTGTATTACAATCTTGAAAGGTATAGGCACTCTGTGAATAAATAAACCGCCTAGGGACACCCTTATTCGTAAGACTGGCAGGTGGCCAACTCCTAAAATATTCCTAACAATTGGGGAGCTGCCCAAATCTATCATAGATAACCATTGACTGACAGGAATAAACTCTGATTTATAACCTCTACTGCCTCATTTCTTCCCTATCAGAGGTATAATTAACTCTGGAAAGACGTGAGGAAAGATATTAAGGGATAGACCATGGAGGTTATTTTTTCCAAACCATGTTAAAGTTCCATAGCTTCAGCAGGAACTTTACAAAGATCATTGTAGCTACTGCATGGAAAATTCATTGGAAGAACAGCCAAGACTGGAAATGGAGACTGTATTTTCTCTCCATTTGCCATCCAAATATATTTGCAATGAATTATGAATAAGAACAATATTGACAGAACTCTTGTGAAATTAGGAAAAGAGAACCATTTATTTTTTGATCAGATATTCACTTTATTGACTCATTCAATTTATTTGGCAAATAGTTAAGTGCCTGCTGTATGGCTGACATTGTTCTAAGGGACAAAAACTACCGTGCGTGTGAGGGTTACATTGTAGAATAGAACAGATATTAAACAAATAAGGAAAACATACAGTGTGTTTCATGATAATATTGTCAGAGAAGAAAAATAAGTTTGCGGTGAAGTTTAGGATTTTTTAAAATGTATGATGGCCACGGAATGCCTAAGAAATTTCAGGAAACATGCATGGTGTTTAGGTGGTGTGTATGGAGGTGGATCGGGGGGTGGGTTGGGGGTAAATATGTGAGTACCAGCAGAAGAAAATTTGGGGTCATGGCAGCAGCAGGAATAATGGGCCCAAGGAAGGACCAGAACTGGATGATCAAGGGAGATTGAAGAGGCCCATGTGGAGAGCTGTGTGAGCCAGAGAAAGGTAGTGGGAATGAGCTCTTCCTTTGCCCTGAGTATAAAGAGACCTGATGGAGGGTGTAAAGTGGAGAACAGACACAATCCGACTTAAGATACAGCTGAATCTCTTTGTTTGCTATGTTGTGAACTGATTTTTGGATACAAAAGTAAGACAGGGAGATCGGAGAAGAGGAAGTTGCAATAGTACAGCTAAGAGAAAATGATGTCTTGGATGAAGCTGGTAAAACAGAGAACTGGATATATGGTGGGAGGATTCTGGAGGTATGTTAAAGGCAGAACTGCTAGGATATGCTAAAGGGCTAGGTTTACAGTGAGACACAGAAGAGGAATCAAAAATGGAAGGGAAGAGTTGGCAACAACTGACACAGGGAAAAGGGTGGGAGGTAGGGAGACCAGGAATTCAATTTGGGACATGTTAAATTTGAGATACCTATCAGACAAGGAGCATTGAGTTTGCTTGCCTGGTGCTCAGTGGAGAGGTCTGAACTGACGTTATAAATTTGGGAAATCTCCACACACTAGTGATATTTAAAGCCATGAATTGGATTGGCTTCTTAGAGGAGAGAGTGTAGCTAGAGAACAAAGGCATGAAAGTGGACCTAAATCAAGATCTGGCTCCATCTGCATTTAAACCTTTTAATATTCCCTCCAAGTTCTTATCAGGAGCTTCATAAAATTATTTCCTTCATTATTTTATTCTCGTCTAGCTAATTCTTTTTCCAATGCAACAGTTTTATTTTCTACTGATTCAAAATACAAATTAATTTGATTTTTATCTAGATATTTGATTTAAATAGAATCCACAGGTAGCCTAGGAACATAATTCACATTTTTTTCAACAGTGTTTCTATGGGAACATATATTCTTAACTTCAAAAAGTGTTTTTCAATTTACCTTGGGAACATTACCCAGTTTTAACTTGGAAACTGCCTGAAATACTAATGCAGAATCTTGTACCATACTTTATGTTTTCCCATTTGCTCAAATATCCTTCATTTCCATCATTTGTATTTATAGTACAAACAAAATATTTGTTCTTTTGAATTTTCATGAAGTATACCGTTGGTATCTTTACTGTTAGGTATCTTTCTTTTGTGCTTTATAATCTTCCTCTCTCTTGTCCTTTGTCTGCCTTCTCAACCACACTCAATGCTGTACATTAAGAATTACTTACCTTTAATACTAAAATAATTTCTGTTTCAGTGAACCTTGCAAATTTTCTTCTGCTACAGAAATACATCCTCCCATTACACATGTTATTTACCTCAATACTAAAGCAGACTCAATTGGTGCAGGGTTTGGGGTGATGGTTATTTTCCCTTTTGTGTTATGGCTTCCAAATTGTTCCTGACAGATAGGGGTAGGAAAGAACATAACTAATCATGGAGGTGAAGGAAATTGAAAGGAACAACAGTGAAATTCATACTTATCATTTTGGTTTAACTTTATGGAAGCCCTCAAAGACACTATTTTCTCTGGCCAAACCTTTTAACACAAAGACTAAATTGTACTACTCACTGATCTCTTTGGGTGGACTAATTTCATTTTGACAACCTTCTGCACTACACAGTTTGGAGATGCCTCTTTTGATTACACCTGTGATCTTTTGCATGGAATGGCCATGCTAACCAAGATGAGCTCCCAGATTAGCTTCTTTTGCTAGAATCACATTGTACTTTCATGCTGCTAGGATTAAGCTCTTTAAAAAAACAATGAGTTTCAGTATTTGTAAGGTATGTCTTCTGGTCACATTCTTTTAGTTATATCATTCACCAAGTTAATCTCTGGATAAGGGGAAATGTCATCAGTGTCACCAGAGGATTTCACACCCCCTTTCATTTGTTTCAACCCAACAGTTTTTCTCCTGTCTCAGGTAAATGACCACTAGGTCCTGCAATCAAATTCTTAGTCTCCACTGAACTGGAAAACTTTGATTTCTGTTTAAACTTCTCGGTCATGTTTACTTTGCTATCTTTCACATTTCCCTCAAGTAATTGAAAAATATAGCTGGAAGGTATTATGCTAGTACAATAGAAAGAAAATATGACAAGGCATCTGGAGCCTTGGGTTGATGGGCAAAACTGTTTTCAGTTGAAGAAGGGTGTGCATCATCTTCTCGTCCCTCATTACTGTGGTGGTTACAGGAGATAATTCAGTCTCCGAAAAGGAATACCCTAAAGGGGGCACTTTACTACAATGTCTATGGTAAAATCACTTTTAAAAACTTCTTATATTGAGTATCTTCAGAAAAGTAAATTTCCATTGCACTTATGAAAAATATTAATTATTTATTACTCTTGATTTTGAGGAACTAAAATTCAACTCAAATTTGTTCTTTATTCAGCGCTTGGAAATTCCTTGAGAAATTATCCACCAGGGTATCAAGATACTTTTCTATTAATTAGAGCTTGTCACTGGTGGTAGTATTTTGTGGAATACTTGAGTGTCTCTCTTCTATAGATAGTTTTGTTTTGCCATTTATGCAATCAGGGCTTGTCAGCTTTCTAATTTTTTTCATCATTTGGCACATGTACAGTCTTATGACTCAATGGCATTCTCCTTCTAAAGGCAGAAATTGGCAGGTGGTATGAAGGAAAATTTCTAAAACTAAGAAAGAGGAAGGAGAGAGAAAAGGACAACAAATGAGAAATTAAAAAAGGATAAGAGCAGGATGTGTAAAGGAAACATGAGGGAAAGAAAACAGGGGTGGGAAAGTATAGCAAAATTTCTGTTGTACGGGCAGTTCTCAGGCAGAAGTTATCTTTTCTTAACCAGAGTCATTTGGTGATACCTTGAGTTATCTGGTGTTATATTCATTCATCCATTCATTCATCCATCATCCATCCATCTAAATCTGTATTAACTTCTCATTTCTTTTTATGAAAGACTATGACTGTTTTGCTGTCCTATGCTTGTTGACATCTGACCCTTTGGTGTTTTAAAAATTTTTTTTCCTTTGGTAGTGGGGATTGAACTCATGATCTCACACTTGCCAGGCAAGTGCTTATGCCACTGAGCTAAATCCCTGGCCCCTATCCTTTGGTGTTTTATTTAATGATGCAACAGGATAGTTTGTTTCTCTTTTCTACTACAAATCATTGTAGTCTGAACTGTTGAAAAGTTAATCTTGATTAGTTAAAATGAAATTATATGTAAAAGGATAACTGAAATTATATATAATGGATTTAACATTTATGAATAAGACATTTATCTTAGTGGGTCTGTAGAGTAGGATAAATTTTATGATTACCTAGCATACTTTGATGGTGATCTGTGTGTTCCACTACTTCAAAAATGTATGAATAAAATAGAATTTATGGAACATTATCATAGGTACTAGATACCTACAAAAGTAATTGTGAAGAATACTCATCATGGTCTAGTAAAATACATTTGCTCTTGACTTTTAGGAATTTGGTTGAGCTCACATTTCCAATAAAATGTGCAATTAAGAACTGATCTCATGCTTGCCTATTCCAAAGCCTGTGACTTCTCGTCTCTTCTAATTGAGTATTCTGGGAATAAACTGAGGATGAATTCATTTCCCCAAACAAATCAAGGAAAACCAGTAAAAAGTGGGCACTGATATTCCATGAAAATGTGACCATCGGGTATCAGTGCTATTTCCAATGTGAGCAGATGTTTCAATCATAGTATTGTCGATTAAAGGTAGATAAGAAGAATGGGTATTATCATTTTAAAATCTCAGTGGCTAAAGAGTCTGTATTAATTGAGGCAACTAATAACACATATATTTTATCAACTGCCTGTTAAATGGAAATCTGTAGGTGTTTTCCTTTTTCTATTTCACTTATGAATATTGATTGTTTATTGACTACCCTTATAGTGGTGAGTGTACGGGTGGCAGAGAGTACTATTAATAGGATGTATGTGACAGAATTCTCATCTTTCAAGCACTTTTGCTTTAATTTGAGAAGAGGGCATATATATTCGAGAGAAATTTTCTGTTCCTTTCCCATTCCTTTCCCCTCTTCCTCCTCCCTCTCCAACTTGATCTCCACCTTTTTCTTTCAAGATATCAAAGTTTGTAGGTTGCACTTAGCTTAATTATCTGGATTCAGTCATTGGCATAGGCTTGTGAATTAGCACAGGCTGGTGAGGTGTGTTTCTTATTTTTCTATGTCGTTTCTAATAAAATGACCTATTGTACCATATATATGGGTAAACCCAGTGTGGCAAGAAAAACATGGCATTCACTCTTAATTTGCGTTGAATTCAGCCAAGAATCTTGGTTTTGTGTTCTTGGTTTACAGTGTAATCATTGGTGAATCCTGTGTTCATTTCTATCCTATAAACCAGTTAGGTGAATGGCTCTTAGAAAAACACATTTTGAAAGGGGTAAGAATATGGATGAAAGAAGCAGAACGTGGAAGTAGTAGTAGCTCTTTTGGTCCAGAGGTATGTATAGACCAACATGTAGACTTTGTCTAACCCTGATTGTCTTAACTGTTGGAAAAGGATAGTTACTTATTTTCCTGCAAGCAATGTGAGCTAATGGTAAATTCTTCCTCTGTCACCCCCAGCTCCTTCCCTGTGAGCGTGTGCATGAGCTGCCTGATGTTGGTCTCTACGGGACAGAAGGAGGCAGAGCTCGTAATTACTTTAGAACTTGTTTCTGAGTTTAGAAACTTTGACTGGAACTGTTTTAAGAGTACTAGGGCAAAGAAAAAGAAAAAAAAAAAAAGAAAAGAAAAAGAAGAAGAAAAAGAAAGGAACAGTTGTTGAGCTTTCATATGCCAAACTGTGCAAGCTTTTTTTCCAGACTGATTGCTGTATCCTTATAATGATAATGTTGCTCGATTGAATTATACATTGGATGTTATGTAAATATAGCCTCTTTCTTTTTTTTGTATTAAGGGCCTTTTCACTGAGCTCATCCCAGTCCCTTTATAAAAAATACAATTTATTTTGAGATAGTCATTAAATTGCCCAGGTTGGGCTTGAAGGACCCTTCTGGCTCAGCTTCCCAGCATGCTGAAATTAGAGGTGTGTACCACCATTGCCCAGATTGTTATTCTCACTTTTTTTTTTTTTTTTTTTTTTGCAGCACTAGGGATGGAACTCACAACCTGGCACCTACCTGACAGGCGCATAAGCCGCTGAGCCAAACTCCCTACCCTGTTACTTTCACTTTTAATGATAAAAACACACCAACACATATTTTCTCTGTCCCTTTCTGCTTCCCTCACTTCCCCTAAAACAGTGGGTCTCAAACTTCAAAAGGAAAGGTTTATACCAAAACGAATTGTTGGTCCTTCAACCTCAGAGTCTCCAATTTGGTAGGTCAGGTGGAATAGAAACCCTTGAGCCCTATCAAATATCCAGTGGTGCTGCTGCTGGCCTAGGAACCTCATCTTGGGAATGGCTGGTGTAGAAGGATGATGTTCCCAAACATTTAGAACTTACCCTTCGCCAGCTTGGGACTCTAAAATAGCATTGAAGAGTTATATCTTCTTACAGATATATTCCATTCATGATGTTATCATTGTCACTTTTGTTTGATTTATATTTCCTTGTTGTATAATGCATAACTATGAAATGTACCATTTTAATTTTTAAAGAACTCAAATCTTTCAACTTACGCAATCAAGATAACTCCAGAAAAATTATTTCCCAAAGTCTAAAGTCTAAAATTTAAAGTGTTGGAATTAAGGGAAGCATGAAAGAGCAAACAAAACATGTTGGATAGGTGGGTTAGTACAACAGAGACTGGGACTTCCACTTTGAAGTTACACTAGAAATTCTCCCTCCAAGCCCTTCCCCTTCTGTGAGATGCTCTGAGCCAAAACGCACTAAGAAAAAACAGCCTGGAAAGCTTATCTGCACTCTATTGATAAAGAAACACAGTCTATAGAGTGAAAATGGTTTGTGGCTGGTCTGCAGAAATCAGTTAGGTCGTCAGGGTGGGAACAGAAAATAAAAGGAGGTGATACAACAGAAACAGAAATCTGATTCCCTTAATTTCCTTTAACTTTTGCTTATGTTGTAAACAAAGAAATAGAAATGGAAAGTATCATTTTAATTTTTGCCAGGCAAGTAATTCTAAAATCCTGGCATAATCAGTCTGCACAGTCATCACATGCTCTGATTATTTGAGAGTGTTCTCTGGTACACTCAGAGCACCACTGTTTCTGTTCAAAGCCAAAACAGCATCTTTGTCTTTGTATACTCTCCTGGGCTCCTCTAAGGACTTCAAAGGTCTTGCCTTTTTTTCCTCTTTTATTTCTTTGTGTCCTTGTACTTATCTCTTCTTTTTTTTTCTTCTATTATCTCTACCATTCTCTTTCTTTCTGTTTTTATCAATTCAATTTTCTTTGTCTACCTAATTTGCTTTAATCCATCTAATTCCTTTTTTTTCCTTTGTGTGACTGTGAAATGCTTCTTAATGTATTAGGCTTTACCTGAGGATTTTTTTTTTTCTGCTCAAGCATTGTTGTTTTGGTTGTGCTGCAGATTGAGCCTAGGGCCTTTCCACTGAGCTACCTCCCAACCACTTTTTTTTTAAGTTTAAAGAGTATATAATAGAATAAAATCTATCAAAACAAGCCAGTGTAAGAGATACAGGACTTCAGAGCATTATGAAATCAGCAGTAGTTACCATAATGCCTTTTAATGTCTTCAAAATAGCTGCAGATAACTTTGGACATAGTAAAAATCAAACAGAACAGAATAGAATAGAAACAATAAAATCAAAACAGTGAATGTGATAAAGGACTTCAAAACAAGTCAATAGTAAATCCAAAGTTGCTACCATAATATATCTTGCTATCCTTGAAACAGATTCTCCTGCCATGGAATTTAACATAATCAAACAAAACAGAAGGGAATAAAACCCAACCCAACAAAACAATGGAAATGGTATAGGACCTAAAAACAAGACCATATGGAATCAACAATAGCTGCAACCCTCAGAAGGCGATCCCCTCTAGATGACACACTGCGTACTGCTATCCTCTGAACCTGTGATCAGACTACTGGCCCTAAGCTTGCATTGTTAGTGAAACACCGAAGCACCTTAGGCATCCAATTGCATTTCACCACAATAGCTATCATCACAGCCTACGTTTCTCCAGATAAGTGGGTTGCTTACTGAGCGGGGGTGTGTGTTGGTACTTCTTTTTTGCCAGCTGCATGCCAGAAGGGGCTGAGGTCTGGCTGTTCCCATTTTGGCTGCAGCCTGTGCATAGCACTGGTTACCAGACTAGGCTTGTTTGCTGCTCTGTCCATTATTCTCTCTAACCACCTGAGAATTTTTGCCTTAAATGGGAAGATGGTAGCTGATGTTGCTTACTCCCCCCACAAAATAAACCAAAAAAAAAAAAAAAAAAAACCAAAAAAAAAACCAACAAATGGAATTCTTGGAAATGGCAAAGGGATATTAACATTAGCATTTACAAAGGGCAATGCCACTTGGGAAATTTACTGGTAGGCAATTATTTATTCTTTATAATGTAAAGTCAACAGTCACTCTTCACTTCCTGGAAGAGTCAACTACAAAATAACTTGGGAAGCAGCCTTGCTCAGTGACATTGAGCTGTAGGACATAGACTTTGTGCAACCAGGCAGGTAACTTCACTTCTATGAACACTGGCTTCCTGACCCATCAAAGGATAATAATAATGGTCGTATAGAGCTGGCATGAGCATGAAGTGAAAAAGTATACCTAAAATTTCTATTGTTACTATTCTCTTCTAAACTACCAAAACAACATTAGTTTGTTCATTCGCTTTATGATGTGTGCTAATCATTATGAACACAAGAGTGGATGAGAATGGTCTTTGACCTCCTGGAGCTTACAGTGCATTACAGGGATAAACTGAAACAAATAATAAATTATAAGGACAACAAAGGAAAACACACTAGGCAGCAAAATGTATTAAAGGAAATATGGCATGAAATATATAATGGGGTACTTAACCAAATCTGTAAGTGTAGGTAGTCAAGCATGGCTCTGTTGCCAAGACAATTAAACCAAGACCCAGAAAATGTATGTGGGATTGAATAGGTAGTAAATGAGAAAGACAGAGTTCCAGAAGAGAGAAGGAACATTCTGTGAATTAACGTAAGACCCATGTGCTCCAGAGGTGAATAAACCAAGGGAAGATGGTCCTGAGATAAAGATGCAGATGTAGGTGGGCAGAACCACTTAGGACACTGTGAGTCACAGTTAAGACTTTTGTCCTTTGTCTCTAAAACTTTGAAAGCCTTACCAACTTTGGACTTCAATCTGGATCTTTATTCTGTATCAGAATTGTGGAATCAATAAGATTGAGTACTGATCAAGAGCGGAGACTGTTATTCTTAGCCAGGAATTGGATAAATGGGATAAACTCACAAATTAAAATTTTAACCTGTTGGAGGTTGGTAGACTCTAGATATAAGGCAGAAGAAATGAGGGAGAGAAATAGGTTAATACAGGGAAGAATTATTCATGCTTTTTTTCTTTCTTTCTGAAAATTGGTAGAGATTTTTGTGGAATTCTGTCATTAACTCTTTTTGATCCTTTATATTTCTTCTTGGTCATCTTCAGAACAACTGACAGTGATCAAGTGCACTGGGGTGATGAATGTCATCTTTTCACTTGCAGATGGGATTGTAATGAACATGGAGCTTGTCTGGGTGTCTCTTTAGAGCCATTTTAGATGAGCCAGTTTTGGTCAGCCCATTTGAAGAAAATCCTCTGGTTTACAGTAATCCTGTCTTTAAAAATAAACAAGATTAGGGTGGGGTCTAAATTCAACTAGGTCACCTAAGCAGAGTAACATTAGGGCAGGATATCAAAAGGGTTTAACCCAGGAAATGATTTCTATTTGAATCTGCTGAGTTAGACTAGATAGCAGAAGTGCAAGAATGCAAATAGGTTCTCTATTAGGAGGTTCCTAGAGTTGTACAGATGTGAGATATGGTGACTTGGATTAAAGTGGTAGGAGGAAGTGGAAGTGGAGTTGTAAAATACTTAACACATAGAATTGTGAAGTTTCATATAATACATGGTATCAAGGTGGGACTGATCAATGTGATTCTAAGCTTTTGTTTACTCATTTGTGATTTTGTCACAAAGAAACGAAGTTGAAAGGGAGGCTTGCTTGTTCTACTTTGCACATTTGCATGTATTGGATCACAGTTTGGGTATTACACCTTTAAAAATTCTAAGTAACAATATATGCTGGGAAATTCAAGATAGTTGGCTAAACTGGGACAAAATTGTGGTGATTGTTACTTTTTAGAAGACAGTCAAGAAAACAGGAATGGATGAGATACCTAGGATGACACATACACAGAAAAACACTTAGACTAGCCTGATAGTGTATCCAGTGCTTAGTCACTGTGGGCATGGGAATTAGGAGCAAAGGTAAGGATTGTGTAGTAGACAGTGTAGAAAGGTGAATGTACATTCGTTGGTAGAAGCTTTAAAACTATAGCTTCTAAGTTTACACACAATCCCTCGGGCAGCTTATTTGGTGGGGAAGAGAGGATGGGGTGGGCAGTGTTAGTCAACTTTCTGTCAGTGTTACAAAATACTCAAGATAATAAATGTATAAAAAAGAAAGATTTCTTTTGCCTCATGGTTTCAGAGGCTTCAGTGAATGGTCAACTGCCTCCATTGCTTTGGGACTATAACCCAGATATCATGGTGAGGAGCATTTGGTGAAGGCGGCTGCGAAAAAGAGTGAAAAGATGATGGATAGGTGGAAGGGAGGGGGGAAGGAGAATGGGAGAAAGTAGGAGGAAGGGAAAGAGAGAGAGAGAGAAAGAGACAGATAAAGAGAAGCACCAGAGAGAGAAAGAGACAGATAAAGAGAAGCACCAGGATCTTGAATATTCATTTCAAAAGCATGTTCCCAGTCACCCTAACTTCCTTCCACTAGGTCCATGTCGTAAAATTTCCACCAGTTCCTATAGCACCACAGGCTGTCATCCAAATCTTTAACAAATGACCTTTGGGGGAACTTTAAGATCCAAACTATTAGCCAGAAGTGGTGGTACACCACTGCAATCCCAGCACTCAGGATGTTGAGGCAGGAGTTTGCCACAAGTTTGAGGATCTCCTAGGCTCCGTAGTGATTTTGAGACCAGCCTGAAATACATAGCAAGACCCTGTCTCAAAACAAAACAAAACAAAAAAAAATCTATACCATAACAGATGGGGTTCAAAATCATAGTTTTGAAGGGTCCAGAATTTAGTTTTCAGAGACATTGAAGAGAGAAATATATAAACCCCTCTATTCACCTTTCCCATCAGTATACATGTATATATTTGTACATATGCATATGCATGTGTATTGAGTATATATGCATTCTATATATGTATGCATAGTATATATGTGGGTACATATGTACATATTTCATAAATATTTGCATACCTTTAAAACACATTTTTGATGGCAAGCTTTAAAACAAGACAAAGTCTGGGAAGATAGTATAATTAAAAATAGTCACTAATTGGTAGTTATGTGTAGAAAACCAAAGATTTTTATTATTTGCAATTGTAAAAGTGTTGGCTAGGTAATTAACCAGGTTTTGATTCCCACTAAAGGCATTTATAGATTGAGTAGAGCATTCTATTCTGATGCCTTGCAAATTTTTGATTATGATTATACTTTTTATCTTACATTTTTTGTGACTAGAGCTAATTAAGGGCAAATAATAAGTGGAACAACCTACACAACAACCCACGCAGCTACTCATCCGAGTAAGATAATATAACACAGACTAATAGTATTATATAATGTGGACCCTGGAATGAGGCTATCTGGGAGGGACCAAGTCCTGCTCCTGCGCTCTTCATGCCTCTGTTTCCCTAGTTATAAATGGATGTAATAAGATTTTGTATGTGTCAATACATGAAAAGATGAATTCTGGTATGTACTAAGTGATTATCTATCTATCTACCTACTCATAACCATGTACATTTTGCTCTCAAGGGGTTATGGTCTGCTAGGAAGTTTGGACAAGGAATTATTAGAATGGGGGAGGAAAAGCCTAATGCAGGAACCCAGGAAGGGGAAGTGAAAGGTTTCAATAAGGTCTGATTTCATGGGGTATAGGAGGATGTGACATGCATTTTTGAGGAATGTGTTCTGCCCATAAAAACTTTCGACCTACCATTTAATTATAATGATAACATATTTAATATGGCACTTTATAATTTTAAAGTGATTATGAATACCTCAGTTTTTCTTTACTCTTTTATCAGTCATTACATCAACATTTTGGAACAATTGTCTGGGCCAATTTTGGGGGAAGACTCTCATGAAAACAAAACATTCTACAATTTTAAAGGCTACAGTTTAGTGGATTTTTGTAGTCCAAATTTTATATAAGTGGAAATTGAGGTTTGGAAGAATTAAAGGACTGCCTAAAGTCACACAGCTGGTGCTCCAGAAATTCATATGAATGCCAGCATCTGAATTATGCATTTTTTATCCCTTTCATCACATATATCGCAGTCTTGCAACAGCTAGGCAAAACCACCTACTCATGGTCACAGACTATCTGAGATCTATTCCTCAAAATAATATTTGAAAATTGCATGCTTTGGGGTTAGAAAGTATAGCATACCAAGTTCATGCAGAACAATCAACAAGGCTCTCTGGATGTGGTTTCTTTGGCTTTGCAATGTCACAGCTTATCACTCACATCTAGATAATATTAAAAAAACCTTTTTGAGTTTCCTTATTCAGTGAGCTTCTCTTGATGAGGATATGAGAGCCTTTCACAGGAACATAAAGGGAAAGGGCTAGGAGATACCTTCCTGGGTACAGGTAACTGAAGTCGTTACACTGGGTCTGGAGCCAAGACAGCTGTCCAAAGGCAAAGGCAAGCTAAGGCGGCAGGCAGTTGGGGCAGGCTGGGGTTAGCCACATAGCTGGCTAGTCATGGTAAAGTGGAAATCTACTGACATTAGAAAAGGTCAGTTCAAGGGCACCCAAAGTCAATGAATTAGAGTGAAGATAAGGTCACCGGGAGTAGGAGAATGAAAAGTGGGTGGGAGTCAGGAAGCCAGTGCAGAGGACAGATCTGTATCAAGGAAACTCAATCCTTGAATAGGCTTCCTGTTCCTGCTTCTGAGGTTTACTTCAGCAATGTCTTGGCAGGAGTCTGTCACAGCAGAGCAGCAGGGCTGGTCCAGATGGCACAGGTGAGAACCAGCGATGTGTTCACTTGGTTGAAGTGAGGCAGGCTAAAGCGGGAGGTTAGCTGGCAGTCAGTGAGTCAGTGGCAGAAAATCGCAAAGATGGTAACACAGTCCCTTTGGCCACAGGAAGCCACCTTCATGAACTTGAGGATACCGATGAAGATTTGTACTTGGCCAAAATACTACTCGTACTTCATAGGAGAAACTTTAAAGTGTTTATTTTCCTAAATAAAAAAATTCATAGTAGAACTTGGGAATAAGTGGTTTTCAATTGGTAGAAGAGGGAAATGAAGCAAAGCAAATAGCCTTTTGAGTGAATCACAAGCATATATCCACTGCATTTGGAAAAAATGGGCATGTTACAAAGACAAAACCTTATTTTGACTTACAATTGGGAGGTTCTAGTCTAAGATTAAGTGACCCCATTGCTTTGGGCCTCTGACAAAACGGCACATCATTGCAGGAACAAACGCTTCACTTTAGATATCAAGGAGCCAATCAAATAAGAGACTGGTGACTAAAAATCCCCCTTGTGGACATGTCCCCAGTAGTCTAAGGATTTCCCACTATGCCTATCTCCTAAAGGCCCCATCAATTCCCAATACCTGGAGACCAACCCCTTTACACATGGGCCTTGGGAAAACATTCAACGTCCAATCTGCAACACCTTATATGGTGCTTAAAATGTTCCACCCACGCTTCTGAGCTCCATATATATAAATTTAATCACTTCAGCAATTCTACCAGTTGTTAACATTATCACTCTTTTACCAATGAGGCACTGAGTTATGTAGGGAAAACTTAAGTGTCATGTCCAAGAACTTTTAAAGTTTTGAAGTTCACAATGAATTCTGCAAAAGATGGATATGGTAAAATACTATAATCCCATATATGACTTTCTTTGTCTGAAGTCAAATGGCCACAGACATTTCAGGGAGCCGAGAACATTTTGTACAGCTTCAGATTTGTGTTTCTGTGTAACTAAGAGAATATATTTCTTCTCCTTCCTTTGGCTCAAAATATAGGTCCTTTGGCTCAAAATATAGGTCCAACTAGAGGACATAGCTAAAACAGAAAGCTATGATCTGTGCAGTGAAATGTGCTAAGTGATGAAATGTATAAAGTCTTTTAAAGTTTGCTGCCATAAATGCAGATGTGTAAGTGTCCGAGAGAATTGTCATAAATTGGCCTCACGTGTTCTTACCATGCAGATAATGAGTTACTGGAGGGTTTAAGTACAGAAGCTAGTTCGCTGTGATTAATTTAGCTAAACTTACCAGTTGTGAATCTTGGGAAGTTCTTCATCTACCAAGGATTTAATTTTCCTTTTCTACACAATAGAGACAGTAACACACGTGGGCCTTCCTATTGGCAAGGTCCTCATCCACGGATCTGATCAAATTTGGGTTAAAAATACTCAAAATGCTGTCTATACTGAACACATACAAACTTCCCACTTCGTCATTATTCCCTAAATGATGAAGGGCGACAATGGTTTATGTAGCACTTACATTGTATTTTGGAAGTTGACTTTATTTATTTTTATTTTATTTATTTATTTTTCTTGTGGCACTGGGGATCAAACTCCCAACGCTGCAACTGCCAGACAGGTGCTTAAGCCACTAAGTCAAATCCCGGTGCCTGTCTGGCACTTACATTGTATTAGGTGTTGTGAGTAGTCTAGAGGTGATTTAAAGTACACAGGAGGAAGTGGGTATGTCGTATACAGATACTATCCACTGTAGGTAACGCATTTGTGCATTCATGGATTTTAGGATCCAGTGGTGGGGGGAGGAGCCAGCACCTTGGAGAAACCAAGAATGATTGTAGCCACCTTACAGGGTTGTTGGGGGACTTAAGTATGACAAAAGCAAAATGCTTCACAAGGGTCTGGTGTTGAATAGATGCTCAGTAAATGCTAAGCGTTATGGTTGATTTTATGACTCTGAAGATAAAACTAGAGGAAGTCACTTGAAATTTACAAATATATCTGGATGCTGCTGCAATTTAAAAAACTCCACTAAATGCAGTTAGAATAGGGAAGGTCTGTATGACTTTTCTTTCCTGTTATGCGCTTAAAAGTGTACATCTTTTTACTGGATTAATGGGATCATTGATTTTTGTCAGAAAGAGAGAAGGGATGAACAGAAAGGACAAACAGTTGAGATTTGATATTGGGAAAAACTGACTAGGAAAAGTAGGAAAGCAGTGGTATTAATGATTTGTTTAAGAAGCTTAGAGAAGCTGGAGGTGTGTGGTGGGTGGAATGTCGTGTTAGATAATTTACAGGTGATAACATCTACAGTATAATGACATATTTTTGGAAACACTCTGAACAGGGTTTAATAGGGATGCGTATCAAATTGCTATGTAACATTTATTTTAAGATATTTTCATGAATTCTTTATGGTTAATTAATTTTGTGGATCATTATTAGTTGCCCTGTTACTTTCAGGCTTTCCCATTAGTGCTGATAATATCAGGAAAAATGTTTAAAAATCACATTAAGATACCTACTAGAAACATTTATGTGTAATCTCAGCACTCGGGAGCTGAGGCAGAAAGATTGCTGCAAGTCTGAGGCCAGCCTGAGCTACCAAGTAAGCTCAAGGACAGTGTGAACTGCATACCGAAACCCTGTCTAAAAAAAACAGAAGAGAAAAGTTTATGTAACACACAAACACAAACCACCTGCTTACTTATAAACTCAAATAGAAAACATAATAGAAAGAAAATGTTCCATTCAAAATATTAAAAAAA